>CM034147.1:235985270-236039692 GCA_019776745.2 Taxus chinensis
TACCCCTATATTGATATTTTTACCTACTCATCCCATCTAGAAATCGATCACATCAAGGTGATTTTTCATCTTCAAGTTAGATAATTAGTGAAAATAAATATTTCAGGAGACTTCACTGTCTACGATATTTATAGTATATTCAGGCCGATACTGCTCTTTTCCATTCACCGCGTGACAGGTGGGGTGCAGCTCTTTTCGGTTCAGTCTGTGACTTATCCCACGTTGTTGCTTTACTAAATAACCATTTTCAGTGACCGTCAGAATATACATGCATAACAGGTAATTAATATTGCATGCTGGGCCATATCTGGATGAGATTGAGGGAGTCCAGTTGGTTTCAAGATTTTCGAAATGTTGAAAGAAGAAACCATCCGAGGTATGGAGGGTAAATTCCCTTTGGAAATCTGTGTCCATTCTCATTCCTTTCCAGTCTTCTCATGCTATCTGTGTTCTGTCTGGATGAGATTTGCAACCAGCGGAAGTGGCCCGCAGGCGGTGGCAGCATTGATACAGAGTTAACCCATGTTGGGCACATTGTGAAGGGAAGAAGGTATTTATAAAGATCTTTTTTTTTTTTTTTTTTATCATATTTCGATATTTAGCTATTATTATTATTGCCATTACTTCGTCTGGTATTTTTTTGGTAAGTGCTGCAAAAAATATTTAGGAATTTATGTTGGTGACTGGTCCCGTAGATTATAATATTAAACATCTGGTGAATGGTATCCCTGTCACTATGTCTCCCATTCATTTTATTTACATTATAAATGATGGCGTGGTGTTGGCTGTATTTTTATATTGTGGCGTAGAGGACGTCGTGCTCGTTCCAGAAAGTCCAATTTTATGAAAATCGGAGCTCGGAGTCAAAAGTTATGGCCGTTTGAAGTTTCACGGGTCAAATGTTGACTTTTCTCCTTTTCCTTCGGCCGCTTCGGATTTTCGCGCCCCTCACGTCCCCGGCGTACTTTCGCTGAAGTTTCCCGTTTCGGCCGAACAGGCCGTTTCGCGTCCTTCGCGTCCCCGCGGCCCAGATGTCCCATTTGCTTCCGGACTGTCTGGGACAAATTTTTCCGATTCGGCCGGTTCGGCCGGTTCGCGTACTCTTGTCCCGCTTCGGCCCAACTGTTCCGGGCTGCCTTAAGTATTTTCGGCCGACTTGCATCCTCCGCGTACTAATTGTGCAGATGTCCGAGACTGCCTGTTTCAACAGTTAGTCAATTTTTTCCACTTTTCGGCCAGTTCGGATTTCCGCGTCCCGCGCGTCCCTTTGGCCCGGATGTCCCAAATGCTGCGCAGACCGCCTGGCGGCCTTTCGGCTGGTTCGCGCCCAGATGTCTCTACTGTCCCTACTTCCTGGACTTGGGACTTAGCCGATTTTCACGATTTTTTCTGGCCTCCAAGATTTGATACGATGAACCTTAGCTCAACCCGAACTGGTACCAACCGAGCCCTTTAGACCCCGAAATCCCTCAAAACAGTCCTGCAACCGCATTTTTTTTTTTTTATTTCTTCCATTTTATCAACCTGTTGGGATTCCTTCTGATGCATGTTATCAAAATCACCCTGGGGGTGAATTTTGGATAACAGGATTAAAAGATGGGGCATTAAATTTTGAGCTATTTTGAAATGTGATTAAGGTTATCTCCATTCATTGTGTCAATGATAACAGTAAATTAAATATCAATAACTTATTACGCATGAGGCATATTACTCCGTAAAAACGATGTCAAGAGATAAAAAAATCCAGATTCTAGAAAGGCCATAAAAGCATTCGTGTTTCTTTCCTTAGCAGAATGAATTCCTTCCTATATAGTAATTAAATTATCGAAAATATACCAACATTGCATAAAACTTTTCTGGGTAGCTAAAATGATTGTTCTCACTAGTCTAGCAAAAATTTTGACAAGAATTTTGCAAGAAACATGGAGGAGAATGATACGTTTCCATTTTCTATGATCGCATTCCTTAGGAATTATTTTAAATACCCCTATATTGATATTTTTACCTACTCATCCCATCTAGAAATCGATCACATCAAGGTGATTTTTCATCTTCAAGTTAGATAATTAGTGAAAATAAATATTTCAGGAGACTTCACTGTCTACGATATTTATAGTATATTCAGGCCGATACTGCTCTTTTCCATTCACCGCGTGACAGGTGGGGTGCAGCTCTTTTCGGTTCAGTCTGTGACTTATCCCACGTTGTTGCTTTACTAAATAACCATTTTCAGTGACCGTCAGAATATACATGCATAACAGGTAATTAATATTGCATGCTGGGCCATATCTGGATGAGATTGAGGGAGTCCAGTTGGTTTCAAGATTTTCGAAATGTTGAAAGAAGAAACCATCCGAGGTATGGAGGGTAAATTCCCTTTGGAAATCTGTGTCCATTCTCATTCCTTTCCAGTCTTCTCATGCTATCTGTGTTCTGTCTGGATGAGATTTGCAACCAGCGGAAGTGGCCCGCAGGCGGTGGCAGCATTGATACAGAGTTAACCCATGTTGGGCACATTGTGAAGGGAAGAAGGTATTTATAAAGATCTTTTTTTTTTTTTTTTATCATATTTCGATATTTAGCTATTATTATTATTGCCATTACTTCGTCTGGTATTTTTTTGGTAAGTGCTGCAAAAAATATTTAGGAATTTATGTTGGTGACTGGTCCCGTAGATTATAATATTAAACATCTGGTGAATGGTATCCCTGTCACTATGTCTCCCATTCATTTTATTTACATTATAAATGATGGCATGGTGTTGGCTGTATTTTTATATTGTGGCGTAGAGGACGTCGTGCTCGTTCCAGAAAGTCCAATTTTATGAAAATCGGAGCTCGGAGTCAAAAGTTATGGCCGTTTGAAGTTTCACGGGTCAAATGTTGACTTTTCTCCTTTTCCTTCGGCCGCTTCGGATTTTCGCGCCCCTCACGTCCCCGGCGTACTTTCGCTGAAGTTTCCCGTTTCGGCCGAACAGGCCGTTTCGCGTCCTTCGCGTCCCCGCGGCCCAGATGTCCCATTTGCTTCCGGACTGTCTGGGACAAATTTTTCCGATTCGGCCGGTTCGGCCGGTTCGCGTACTCTTGTCCCGCTTCGGCCCAACTGTTCCGGGCTGCCTTAAGTATTTTCGGCCGACTTGCATCCTCCGCGTACTAATTGTGCAGATGTCCGAGACTGCCTGTTTCAACAGTTAGTCAATTTTTTCCACTTTTCGGCCAGTTCGGATTTCCGCGTCCCGCGCGTCCCTTTGGCCCGGATGTCCCAATGCTGCGCAGACCGCCTGGCGGCCTTTCGGCTGGTTCGCGCCCAGATGTCTCTACTGTCCCTAGTTCCTGGACTTGGGACTTAGCCGATTTTCATGATTTTTTCTGGCCTCCAAGATTTGATACGATGAACCTTAGCTCAACCCGAACTGGTACCAACCGAGCCCTTTAGACCCCGAAATCCCTCAAAACAGTCCTGCAACCGCATTTTTTTTTTTTTATTTCTTCCATTTTATCAACCTGTTGGGATTCCTTCTGATGCATGTTATCAAAATCACCCTGGGGGTGAATTTTGGATAACAGGATTAAAAGATGGGGCATTAAATTTTGAGCTATTTTGAAATGTGATTAAGGTTATCTCCATTCATTGTGTCAATGATAACAGTAAATTAAATATCAATAACTTATTACGCATGAGGCATATTACTCCGTAAAAACGATGTCAAGAGATAAAAAAATCCAGATTCTAGAAAGGCCATAAAAGCATTCGTGTTTCTTTCCTTAGCAGAATGAATTCCTTCCTATATAGTAATTAAATTATCGAAAATATACCAACATTGCATAAAACTTTTCTGGGTAGCTAAAATGATTGTTCTCACTAGTCTAGCAAAAATTTTGACAAGAATTTTGCAAGAAACATGGAGGAGAATGATACGTTTCCATTTTCTATGATCGCATTCCTTAGGAATTATTTTAAATACCCCTATATTGATATTTTTACCTACTCATCCCATCTAGAAATCGATCACATCAAGGTGATTTTTCATCTTCAAGTTAGATAATTAGTGAAAATAAATATTTCAGGAGACTTCACTGTCTACGATATTTATAGTATATTCAGGCCGATACTGCTCTTTTCCATTCACCGCGTGACAGGTGGGGTGCAGCTCTTTTCGGTTCAGTCTGTGACTTATCCCACGTTGTTGCTTTACTAAATAACCATTTTCAGTGACCGTCAGAATATACATGCATAACAGGTAATTAATATTGCATGCTGGGCCATATCTGGATGAGATTGAGGGAGTCCAGTTGGTTTCAAGATTTTCGAAATGTTGAAAGAAGAAACCATCCGAGGTATGGAGGGTAAATTCCCTTTGGAAATCTGTGTCCATTCTCATTCCTTTCCAGTCTTCTCATGCTATCTGTGTTCTGTCTGGATGAGATTTGCAACCAGCGGAAGTGGCCCGCAGGCGGTGGCAGCATTGATACAGAGTTAACCCATGTTGGGCACATTGTGAAGGGAAGAAGGTATTTATAAAGATCTTTTTTTTTTTTTATCATATTTCGATATTTAGCTATTATTATTATTGCCATTACTTCGTCTGGTATTTTTTTGGTAAGTGCTGCAAAAAATATTTAGGAATTTATGTTGGTGACTGGTCCCGTAGATTATAATATTAAACATCTGGTGAATGGTATCCCTGTCACTATGTCTCCCATTCATTTTATTTACATTATAAATGACGGCGTGGTGTTGGCTGTATTTTTATATTGTGGCGTAGAGGACGTCGTGCTCGTTCCAGAAAGTCCAATTTTATGAAAATCGGAGCTCGGAGTCAAAAGTTATGGCCGTTTGAAGTTTCACGGGTCAAATGTTGACTTTTCTCCTTTTCCTTCGGCCGCTTCGGATTTTCGCGCCCCTCACGTCCCCGGCGTACTTTCGCTGAAGTTTCCCGTTTCGGCCGAACAGGCCGTTTCGCGTCCTTCGCGTCCCCGCGGCCCAGATGTCCCATTTGCTTCCGGACTGTCTGGGACAAATTTTTCCGATTCGGCCGGTTCGGCCGGTTCGCGTACTCTTGTCCCGCTTCGGCCCAACTGTTCCGGGCTGCCTTAAGTATTTTCGGCCGACTTGCATCCTCCGCGTACTAATTGTGCAGATGTCCGAGACTGCCTGTTTCAACAGTTAGTCAATTTTTTCCACTTTTCGGCCAGTTCGGATTTCCGCGTCCCGCGCGTCCCTTTGGCCCGGATGTCCCAAATGCTGCGCAGACCGCCTGGCGGCCTTTCGGCTGGTTCGCGCCCAGATGTCTCTACTGTCCCTACTTCCTGGACTTGGGACTTAGCCGATTTTCACGATTTTTTCTGGCCTCCAAGATTTGATACGATGAACCTTAGCTCAACCCGAACTGGTACCAACCGAGCCCTTTAGACCCCGAAATCCCTCAAAACAGTCCTGCAACCGCATTTTTATTTTTTTTATTTCTTCCATTTTATCAACCTGTTGGGATTCCTTCTGATGCATGTTATCAAAATCACCCTGGGGGTGAATTTTGGATAACAGGATTAAAAGATGGGGCATTAAATTTTGAGCTATTTTGAAATGTGATTAAGGTTATCTCCATTCATTGTGTCAATGATAACAGTAAATTAAATATCAATAACTTATTACGCATGAGGCATATTACTCCGTAAAAACGATGTCAAGAGATAAAAAAATCCAGATTCTAGAAAGGCCATAAAAGCATTCGTGTTTCTTTCCTTAGCAGAATGAATTCCTTCCTATATAGTAATTAAATTATCGAAAATATACCAACATTGCATAAAACTTTTCTGGGTAGCTAAAATGATTGTTCTCACTAGTCTAGCAAAAATTTTGACAAGAATTTTGCAAGAAACATGGAGGAGAATGATACGTTTCCATTTTCTATGATCGCATTCCTTAGGAATTATTTTAAATACCCCTATATTGATATTTTTACCTACTCATCCCATCTAGAAATCGATCACATCAAGGTGATTTTTCATCTTCAAGTTAGATAATTAGTGAAAATAAATATTTCAGGAGACTTCACTGTCTACGATATTTATAGTATATTCAGGCCGATACTGCTCTTTTCCATTCACCGCGTGACAGGTGGGGTGCAGCTCTTTTCGGTTCAGTCTGTGACTTATCCCACGTTGTTGCTTTACTAAATAACCATTTTCAGTGACCGTCAGAATATACATGCATAACAGGTAATTAATATTGCATGCTGGGCCATATCTGGATGAGATTGAGGGAGTCCAGTTGGTTTCAAGATTTTCGAAATGTTGAAAGAAGAAACCATCCGAGGTATGGAGGGTAAATTCCCTTTGGAAATCTGTGTCCATTCTCATTCCTTTCCAGTCTTCTCATGCTATCTGTGTTCTGTCTGGATGAGATTTGCAACCAGCGGAAGTGGCCCGCAGGCGGTGGCAGCATTGATACAGAGTTAACCCATGTTGGGCACATTGTGAAGGGAAGAAGGTATTTATAAAGATCTTTTTTTTTTTTTTTTTATCATATTTCGATATTTAGCTATTATTATTATTGCCATTACTTCGTCTGGTATTTTTTTGGTAAGTGCTGCAAAAAATATTTAGGAATTTATGTTGGTGACTGGTCCCGTAGATTATAATATTAAACATCTGGTGAATGGTATCCCTGTCACTATGTCTCCCATTCATTTTATTTACATTATAAATGATGGCGTGGTGTTGGCTGTATTTTTATATTGTGGCGTAGAGGACGTCGTGCTCGTTCCAGAAAGTCCAATTTTATGAAAATCGGAGCTCGGAGTCAAAAGTTATGGCCGTTTGAAGTTTCACGGGTCAAATGTTGACTTTTCTCCTTTTCCTTCGGCCGCTTCGGATTTTCGCGCCCCTCACGTCCCCGGCGTACTTTCGCTGAAGTTTCCCGTTTCGGCCGAACAGGCCGTTTCGCGTCCTTCGCGTCCCCGCGGCCCAGATGTCCCATTTGCTTCCGGACTGTCTGGGACAAATTTTTCCGATTCGGCCGGTTCGGCCGTTCGCGTACTCTTGTCCCGCTTCGGCCCAACTGTTCCGGGCTGCCTTAAGTATTTTCGGCCGACTTGCATCCTCCGCGTACTAATTGTGCAGATGTCCGAGACTGCCTGTTTCAACAGTTAGTCAATTTTTTCCACTTTTCGGCCAGTTCGGATTTCCGCGTCCCGCGCGTCCCTTTGGCCCGGATGTCCCAAATGCTGCGCAGACCGCCTGGCGGCCTTTCGGCTGGTTCGCGCCCAGATGTCTCTACTGTCCCTACTTCCTGGACTTGGGACTTAGCCGATTTTCACGATTTTTTCTGGCCTCCAAGATTTGATACGATGAACCTTAGCTCAACCCGAACTGGTACCAACCGAGCCCTTTAGACCCCGAAATCCCTCAAAACAGTCCTGCAACCGCATTTTTTTTTTTTTATTTCTTCCATTTTATCAACCTGTTGGGATTCCTTCTGATGCATGTTATCAAAATCACCCTGGGGGTGAATTTTGGATAACAGGATTAAAAGATGGGGCATTAAATTTTGAGCTATTTTGAAATGTGATTAAGGTTATCTCCATTCATTGTGTCAATGATAACAGTAAATTAAATATCAATAACTTATTACGCATGAGGCATATTACTCCGTAAAAACGATGTCAAGAGATAAAAAAATCCAGATTCAGATTCTAGAAAGGCCATAAAAGCATTCGTGTTTCTTTCCTTAGCAGAATGAATTCCTTCCTATATAGTAATTAAATTATCGAAAATATACCAACATTGCATAAAACTTTTCTGGGTAGCTAAAATGATTGTTCTCACTAGTCTAGCAAAAATTTTGACAAGAATTTTGCAAGAAACATGGAGGAGAATGATACGTTTCCATTTTCTATGATCGCATTCCTTAGGAATTATTTTAAATACCCCTATATTGATATTTTTACCTACTCATCCCATCTAGAAATCGATCACATCAAGGTGATTTTTCATCTTCAAGTTAGATAATTAGTGAAAATAAATATTTCAGGAGACTTCACTGTCTACGATATTTATAGTATATTCAGGCCGATACTGCTCTTTTCCATTCACCGCGTGACAGGTGGGGTGCAGCTCTTTTCGGTTCAGTCTGTGCTTATCCCACGTTGTTGCTTTACTAAATAACCATTTTCAGTGACCGTCAGAATATACATGCATAACAGGTAATTAATATTGCATGCTGGGCCATATCTGGATGAGATTGAGGGAGTCCAGTTGGTTTCAAGATTTTCGAAATGTTGAAAGAAGAAACCATCCGAGGTATGGAGGGTAAATTCCCTTTGGAAATCTGTGTCCATTCTCATTCCTTTCCAGTCTTCTCATGCTATCTGTGTTCTGTCTGGATGAGATTTGCAACCAGCGGAAGTGGCCCGCAGGCGGTGGCAGCATTGATACAGAGTTAACCCATGTTGGGCACATTGTGAAGGGAAGAAGGTATTTATAAAGATCTTTTTTTTTTTTTTTTATCATATTTCGATATTTAGCTATTATTATTATTGCCATTACTTCGTCTGGTATTTTTTTGGTAAGTGCTGCAAAAAATATTTAGGAATTTATGTTGGTGACTGGTCCCGTAGATTATAATATTAAACATCTGGTGAATGGTATCCCTGTCACTATGTCTCCCATTCATTTTATTTACATTATAAATGACGGTGTGGTGTTGGCTGTATTTTTATATTGTGGCGTAGAGGACGTCGTGCTCGTTCCAGAAAGTCCAATTTTATGAAAATCGGAGCTCGGAGTCAAAAGTTATGGCCGTTTGAAGTTTCACGGGTCAAATGTTGACTTTTCTCCTTTTCCTTCGGCCGCTTCGGATTTTCGCGCCCCTCACGTCCCCGGCGTACTTTCGCTGAAGTTTCCCGTTTCGGCCGAACAGGCCGTTTCGCGTCCTTCGCGTCCCCGCGGCCCAGATGTCCCATTTGCTTCCGGACTGTCTGGGACAAATTTTTCCGATTCATTAATGTATGTATAGGAAAAGGATGTTGTTAAGTATAATTAGTAGTAGCGTCTGATAGAAGATAACGGCGCCGTCAGTACGGTGTCGCCAATAATGTGGAGTATGGTAACAGTCAAAGTACAATAGGAATGTTGTAAAAAGTAAATATTTGTCGTAAGTGGTCCGGTAATGTTAAAATGTCAAAGTTTGGGTAATTAGAGAAGTAGGGTCTACATGATTAGGAATTAGAAATATTATATTGGTAATAAGGACAAGGAGTGAGGTCATAAATATTTTGTGTATTTTATTTGTAAAAAGTCTAAAAATGTGGAACCCATGTAAAATGATAAGGTTTATCTTATCTTAAGAGATAAGCTTACATGTACAGATAAGAGTTAAGGTATGGAATATGATTCGTCAGAGTGGATTTCTTATCCTATCTTAGAGATAGGATGGATAAGCCTGGAAGTTCTATAAATAGAGAGGCCACCCCCCTCATTTAGCATAGAAAGAAGTAGTGAGAAATATTGTAGGAAGTGTGCAAAGGAAGCCATCAGTTAAAGGTGTGTTGAAGAAGCCATCAAGAGGCGTAATTGTAAAGTTTCTCCCATAGTCTTGTTGAAGTACCTCATGGGTGAGATTGTAACAATTTCATGTTAATATTATAATTTACTTTGATATTTCAGATTTGTCATCATTCCGTCTTATCATAGTCAATGGTATTCTTGTGTTCGGTTGTTGTTTTGTTTCCAGATTACATCCACCAAACTAAAGGCTGTGCATTAGTAAATAATCATAGCACGAGGAGTTCCCGGTGAAGAATTATCATAGTGCCGGATTGGTGATGACATTTTGGTTCCGTTGCCGGGACCATTCCTCGTTGGTGGATTTTCTGGAGAGATATTCCCACTTAGTCAAAAATCAATTAGAGGGTAACCTTGTTTTTACTGTGCATAGTAGTTACCATGGTAAAGTCATTTTTACCGTGAATAGTAGTTACCATGATAAAGTCATTTTTGCTGTGAATAGTATTTATCACAGTAAAGTCACTTTTTACCGTGAATAGTATTTACCGCAGTAACTTCACTTTTTACCGTGAATAGTGTTTACCACAGTAAAATCAGTTTTTACTGCAGTAAGTCAAGTTTTACCATAGTTTACCGTGGTCATTTCTATAGTAATTCCAATTATTTGTGCACATAAGTCTTGTTGATTGTACTTGTGGGTTGGTATTTCACGGTGGTTACTTTTGAAAATGGGAAAGATTCCTGTTTTTTCAGCTCAATCTAATGAAGATGCTTCTTCTTTCATTCAAGAGTTTAAGCGATCTTGTATTTGTAATGGCCTTATAAGAAGGGAACAATGGACTGAATTTTTTCCTACCTTTTTGGATGGTTCAGCACTTAGGTGGTTTGAAACACTAGGTGATAATGTGAAAAATTCATGGGATTTATTAACTGAAAGTTTTCTTGAAGAATTTGGTGAACAACAGAGATATGCAGATCTCATGATTGATATCACAAAGCTAACCCAAGGAGAGAAGGAGAAGATAAGGGATTATCATGCTCGTGTTCTAGAGCTAAGGAGGAAGCTCGATGCCCAGATCCGGAAGGAAGGATTAGCGGATGGGTTGATGAATGGCGTGGATAATCTCCTATGTAAGCACTTCATTCTTGGGATGAAGCCAGAGATCAGACAACGAGTGAAGTATGACCGCCCAGCTACCATTGAACAAGCAAAGGAGATTGCAAGAAGGCAAGAAGAAAGCATGGAAGAGGAGCCCAAAGAAATTGTTGTTAAAGTAGAGCCTACACCAGCACCTTTGGTCCAGAATCCACAACCACTCCCGGTGAGCACAAATATTTCTCCTAGTACATCTACTGAGTATGAAGATCTGCTTAGGAAGATGGGCCAGTTAACTATTAATCTTCTTCAAGGAAAGGAATTTAGTTCTCAGGGAGGAGATAGAGGTCCAAAAAGAAATATTTCTGAAGTTGTTTGTTATGGTTGTTATAAAAAGGGTCATTATAAGTATAATTGTCCAGATAGAGCTTCTACATCTGGTACAAGAGATAATGATAAAGGAAAAGCACCTGTGAATTCTCTTGATGTAGTAGATAAGAGTAGAAATAATGAAGTAGATGTGTTTGTAACAAAAAGAAAGAAAGAAAAAGATAATCAAGATGGAACTGATCCTAAGAAGATGAAAGGAGAAACTAGTAAGAAACATAGGAGAAGAAAGTTGGGTGTGCAGGATTTTCTGATTTCACAGGGGCAAGGACCATACTCCATCTTGGAAGATCTGTCCAAAAGGCCTGCAAATATTACATATGGTCAACTCTTGGCTATGTCTTCTGAGAAGAGGCGGGAGTTGCGAGGTGGACTCAATGCTCGAAGAAGGAAGGAGGTTGAGGTCCCTGTTTTGGAGGCAGAGGCAGATCCCTATGCTCCACAAGCTGAGGTATTATGTAATGGTATTTCAATTCATGATGTCTTAGTTGATGGAGGTGCTGCAGTTAATGTAATGACCGAGTCTGTAATGAATATGTTGGGTTTAAAAATTGATCGCCCTTCAACACTTATGTTAAGGTCATTAAATAAGGGAAAAACTAAACCAGAAGGTGTAGTTTCAAATGTGGCAATATCTGTTATGGGTGTTGTATGTGTGGTAGACTTTCAGGTGATGAAAAATGGTACTGTTGCGTACCCAATGCTGCTGGGAAGACCATGGCTAAGGAGAGTTCATGCAAGAAACTACTGGAATGAAGGTTTCATGACACTTGGACGTGGTAGAGAGAGGGTGAAGATAAACGTGATCCCTCGACATCATAAAGCAGAACCTGTGGATTCAAGTGATGAAACTGATGATTGGACATCCTCTGATTACTCTAGTACCAGTGAAGTGGACACTGAAGATGAAGAAAGTGAGGTTGATGTTTCAGTCATGGATATTCTTCCAGTCACACCAACCCAGGACCCCATAAAATTATCTGAAGAAGAAGTTGATGATCGTCTCCAACAAATAAAGATTGGTGATGCTGTGATGGAGAGTGAGAAGGAATCCTACCTCCAGCTCTTTCGAAGGTACATACACCTATTCACTTTTGATTACAAGGAACTCCGTCAAGTAAGTTGGGTAGAACATTGTATTGAGCTGGTAGATGGTGCTAAGCCCATAAAGCAAATGCCATATAGAATGAATCCTAATTTTTCTAAGACTGTAAAAGAAGAAATAGATAAGTTGCTTGATGCAGGATTCATATTTGCTGTGGAGAATTCAGAATGGGTTTCTCCCATTGTGATCTCAATAAAAAAGAATGGGAAGCTACGCATTTGTGTTGATTACAGGAAGCTCAATAAGGCAACAAAGAAGGATCATTACCCTCTTCCATTTTCAGATCAGATCTTGGACGAAGTAGCTGGCCAGGAGTGTTATAGTTTTGCTGATGGATATAGCGGCTACAACCAAGTTCGTATAGCAGAGAAAGATCAGCTGAAGACCACGTTCACCACTCCTTGGGGAACGTTTGCTTATAGAGTTATGCCTTTTGGGTTGTGTAATGCTCCAGCAACATTCCAGCGTTTGATGAATAGGGTGTTCGAACCCTACATTGGGACCTTCATCAGAGTATTTCTGGATGATTTTTGCATCTATGGGAGCAAGTTGGACCACCTGCACCAGATGGAGACAGCATTTCAAAGGTTAGATGAAGCACAAGCCTCACTAAACCCTACAAAGTGTGTCTTTGGATGTTCTAAAGGTGTTTTGTTAGGGCATGTTGTATCCAGAGATGGTATTGGTACTGATCCTGATAAAGTTTCAAAAATCAAAGATTTACCATTTCCTATGAATAGAAGTAAGTTGAGATCATTTTTAGGCCATGTGGGTTACTATAGAAGGTTCATCAAGAATTTCTCAAAGATTGCACAGCCACTAACCCAGTTCTTGAAGAAGGATGTTGCTTATGAACCAGGAAACAAGGCGCATGAAGCTTTTGGACAACTGAAGGAAGCCCTGGTGTCTTCACCTGTTTTGAAGAATCCAGATTGGAGCAAGCCATTCATTGTGTACACTGATGCCTCAGATGCAGCACTAGGTAGTACTTTGAGCCAAAAGGATGAAAATGGGAATGAACATCCAATTTACTTTGGGAGCAGACAAATGAGCAGTGCTGAGGTAAACTATACTGTAACTGAAAAAGAGGCTCTGGCTATCATTTTTGCTGTAAAGAAGTTTAGAAATTACTTGCTAGGGCAGAAATTTATAGTTGTAACAGATCATCAGGCTCTGAAATATATTGTCAATAAGCCTAACCCATCAGGGAGAATAGCAAGATGGATAATTTTGCTACAAGAATTTGAATTTGATATTATAGATAGGCCAGGAAAGAAGCATGTCAATGCAGATGCACTCTCTCGAGCCTATGATGGTTTAGGATCATCTTGTGATGATGATGATTTTCCCGATGCAGCATTGTTCTCCCTTGACACAATCCCTAGTGAATACATAGATATTTGGAATTATCTGAATGAATTCAAGTTTCCTGATGGTGCCAATGCAAAGATTAAGAGAAAGATTACTCAAGCCAGTCGTCCATATTCTATTCTGCATGGAGCATTATTTCGAATAGGACCTGATGGACAGTACAAGAGGGCAGTTGGACGTGATCAAGGAAAGGAGCTGCTAGAAGAATTCCACAATGGTACATGTGGAGGGCACTTCTCTGGACAACTTACAGCAAGAAGGATCTTGGATGCAGGTTATCACTGGCCCACTCTTTTTAAAGATTGTTATAATTATTGTAAGACATGTGATATTTGTCAAACACATGGTAACCGTAAGACTTCATCAGCTCCATTATGTCCTATTCTTCCACTTGGTCCCTTTGAAAAGTGGGGAATAGACATTGTAGGTCCACTTCCAACTACATCACGCCAAAATAAGTATATTGTAGTTGCCACAGATTATTTAACCAAGTGGGTTGAAGCTAGGCCATTGAAAACAGCTTCCATGGATGAAGTGGCAAGGTTCATATATGAACGCATTGTCACCAGATTTGGTTGTCCATTAGAAATTGTAACAGATCAAGGAAGCCACTTCATTAATGAGGTGGTAGAAGCCCTAGTCAATAAGTTTTCTATTAAGCACAGGAAGGCAACAACATACAAGCCAAGCACAAATGGACAGGTGGAACGAACAAATTTTGTGCTGTGTCAAATTCTAGCAAAAGATGCAGCCTTGCAGGTACATAAATGGGATAAAAGGATTCATGCAGCATTGTGGGCATATAGGGCAACATCAAAGTCAGCAACAGGATACTCCCCATTTCAGTTGGCCTATGGCATTGATCCAGTTCTTCCTATTGAGTTTGATATTCCCACTGTGAGAGTTATGAAAAATGAAAGGATGGATGAAAGTGATTCAGTAAAAGAAAGGTTGGTACATCTTCATTTGCTAGAGGAAATGAGGGAAATAGCAAAGGATACAAGCCATAAGAAGAAAATGAAGCAGAAGGAATACTTTGATCAAAAGATCCGATGGTCTCCATTTCATGTGAATGACTTGGTCCTAGTATATGATTCCAGATACAAAAAAAGAAGACAGAGAAAATTTCTTCCAAAATGGATGGGGCCCTACAAAATAGCAGCTGTGCATGAAAATGGTACGTACCGACTGGAGGAATTGGATGGCACTCCCATTACGAAATGGGTCAACCACGACAAGTTGAAGATTTTCCAAGCACCAGAATAGTCTACTCCGAGGACGGAGTAGAAGCTAGGAAGGGGGAAGATGTCGACACTAAAATTTTCCTCCATAATTTCTATTTCATTAATGTATGTATAGGAATAGGATGTTGTTAAGTATAATTAGTAGTAGCGTCTGATAGAAGATAACGGCGCCGTCAGTACGGTGTCGCCAATAATGTGGAGTACGGTAACAGTCAAAGTACAATAGGAATGTTGTAAAAAGTAAATATTTGTCGTAAGTGGTCCGGTAATGTTAAAATGTCAAAGTTTGGGTAATTAGAGAAGTAGGGTCTACATGATTAGGAATTAGAAATATTATATTGGTAATAAGGACAAGGAGTGAGGTCATAAATATTTTGTGTATTTTATTTGTAAAAAGTCTAAAAATGTGGAACCCATGTAAAATGATAAGGTTTATCTTATCTTAAGAGATAAGCTTACATGTACAGATAAGAGTTAAGGTATGGAATATGATTCGTCAGAGTGGATTTCTTATCCTATCTTAGAGATAGGATGGATAAGCCTGGAAGTTCTATAAATAGAGAGGCCACCCCCCTCATTTAGCATAGAAAGAAGTAGTGAGAAATATTGTAGGAAGTGTGCAAAGGAAGCCATCAGTTAAAGGTGTGTTGAAGAAGCCATCAAGAGGCATAATTGTAAAGTTTCTCCCATAGTCTTGTTGAAGTACCTCATGGGTGAGATTGTAACAATTTCATGTTAATATTATAATTTACTTTGATATTTCAGATTTGTCATCATTCCGTCTTATCATAGTCAATGGTATTCTTGTGTTCGGTTGTTGTTTTGTTTCTAGATTACATCCACCAAACTAAAGGCTATGCATTAGTAAATAATCATAGCACGAGGAGTTCCCGGTGAAGAATTATCATAGTACCGAATTGGTGATGACAGTTCCGGGCTGCCTTAAGTCTTTTCGGCCGACTTGCATCCTCCGCGTACTAATTGTTCAGATGTCCCAGACTACGAACAGGCCGTTTCGCGTCCTTGTCCCCGCGGCCCAGATGTCCCATTTGCTTCCGGACTGTCTGGGACAAATTTTTCAACATTTAGTCAATTTTTTCCACTTTTCGGCCAGTTCGGATTTCCGCGTCCCGCCTGTCCCTTTGGCCCGGATGTCCCAAATTCTTCGCAGACCGCCTGGCGGCCTTTCGGCCGGTTCGCGCCCAGATGTCTCTACTATCCCTACTTCCTGGACTTGGGACTTAGCCGATTTTCACGATTTTTTCTGGCCTCCAAGATTTGATACGATGAACCTTAGTTCAACCCGAACTGGTACCAACCGAGCCCTTTAGACCCCGAAATCCCTCAAAACAGTCCTGCAACCGCATTTTTTTTTATTTCTTCCATTTTATCAACCTGTTAGGATTCCTTCTGATGCATATTATCAAAATCACCCTGTGGTGAATTTTGGATAACAGGATTAAAAGATGGGGCATTAAATTTTGAGCTATTTTGAAATGTGATTAAGGTTATCTCCATTCAAATTATCAATGATAACAGTAAATTAAATATCAATAACTTATTACGCATGAGGCATATTACTCCGTAAAAACCATGTCAAGAGATAAAAAAATCCAGATTCTAGAAAGGCCATAAAAGCATTCGTGTTTCTTTCCTCAGCACAATGAATTCCTTCCTATATAGTAATTAAATTATCGAAAATATACCGACATTGCATAAAACTTTTCTGGGTAGCTAAAATGATTTTTCTCACTAGTCTAGCAAAACACTAGTGAAAATAAATATTTCATGAGACTTCACTGTCTACGATATTTATAGTATCTTCAGGCCGATACTGCCCTTTTCCATTCACCGCGTGACAGGTGGGGTGCAGCTCTTATCGGTTTAGTCTGTGACTTATCCCACGTTGTTGCTTTACTAAATAACCATTTTCAGTGACCATCAGAATATACATGCATAACAGGTAATTAATATTGCATGTTGGGCCATATCTGGATGAGATTGAGGGAGTCCAGTTGGTTTCAAGATTTTCGAAATGTTGAGAGAAGAAACCATCCGAGGTATGGAGGGTAAATTCCCTTTGGAAATCTGTGTCCATTCTCATTCCTTTCCATTCTTCTCATGCTATCTGTGTTCTGTCTGGATGAGATTTGCAACCAGCTGAAGTGGCCCGCAGGCAGTGGCAGCATTGATACAGAGTTAACCCATGTTGGGCACATTGTGAAGGGAAGAAGGTATTTATAAAGATCTTTTTTTTTTATCATATTTAGATATTTAGCTATTATTATTAATGCTATTACTTCGTCTGGTTTTTTTTGGTAAGTGCTGCAAAAAATATTTAGGAATTTATGTTGGTGACTAGTCCCGTAGATTATAGTATTAAACCTCTGGTGAATGATATCCCTGTCACTATGTCTCCCATTCATTTTATTTACATTATAAATGACGGTGTGGTGTTGGCTATATTTTTATATTGTGGCGTAGAGGACGTCGTGCTCGTTCCAGAAAGTCCAATTTTATGAAAATCGGAGCTCGGAGTCAAAAGTTATGGCCGTTTGAAGTTTCACGGGTCAAATGTTGACTTTTCTCCTTTTCCTTCGGCCGCTTCGGATTTTCGCGCCCCTCACGTCCCCGGCGTACTTTCGCTGAAGTTTCCCGTTTCGGCCGAACAGGCCGTTTCGCGTCCTTCGCGTCCCCGCGGCCCAGATGTCCCATTTGCTTCCGGACTGTCTGGGACAAATTTTTCTGATTCGGCCGGTTCGGCCGGTTCGCGTACTCTTGTCCCGCTTCGGCCCAACTGTTCCGGGCTGCCTTAAGTATTTTCGGCTGACTTGCATCCTCCGCGTACTAATTGTGCAGATGTCCGAGACTGCATGTTTCAACAGTTAGTCAATTTTTCCAACTTTTCGGCCAGTTCGGATTTCCGCGTCCCGCGCGTCCCTTTGTCCCATTTGTCCCATATGCTGCGCAGACCGCTTGGAGGCATTTCGGCCGGTTCGCGCCCTTTTTTTCCCAACTGTCCCAAGGACTGCCTGGACTACGGACTTAGCCATTTTTCGTGATTTTTTCTGGCCCGAGCTTGTTTTTTTTATGTAATTTTTTACATTTTCTCAAAACTTGCTCTCTTCTACTTGGACAGGGGAGTTAGAAAAATATGAGGGGACCTTAGAAACATGACCTTTGCCTTAGATCAATATAATTGCTTGGGACTAAAGAATTTGATGCATGTTATCAAAATTACCTTGAGGGGTGAATTTTGGATAACAATTTTGGTGACTCAGGGGGGTCATCTGCCTGCCAGATGAAGAACGGCCAGCTGCTTGTAGCAATCCATTGGGCATGGAGTCTGTTTGATAACCTTTCAGCTGATCTGAAATTTGAAAACCTGTGTCCTTGAGCCATCGAAACATTCGTTGAGCTGGTTATCCTATGGCTGCAAATTCTTTTCCTAGGAGCTTGATGAACTGCAAACATGCACATACTAGAAGCAATAGGACATTGTGCAGAAGCACTTAGGGAAATAAAAACTATCTCTAACAGAAGTACAATGTGCATAAGCACTTAGAGGAATGGAAATTCTAAATTAATATTTACAAGGGTGAAAATGCTTCTTTCTAGTAACAACGTTTGAGATAGATCCCATTGACCGGGATCTGCAATTCTTCACCATCCAACTTAGCAAGTTGGAAAGCATTGCTACCTTTGCATTCGATGATCATGTACGGGCCACTCCAGATGGCATCAAACTTGGAGTGCTTTCCTGGTTTTGCGCGATCTGCATCCCATTTCAACACCAAATCTCCAATTTGGAAAGTTCTAGCTAGCCTTGGCTTTCTTATCAAAAGTCTTCTTGATCAGGGCCTGATCCTTCTCTATTGCCTGGGCTGCATGCTTTCTTGTCTCTTCTAATTCCATCAGCTCTGCATACCTGATTTCGATAGGTTCAGACTCAGCTAGTTCCAACTGTTTCATGAGTTCCAATGCTGGAAACTCGAGTGATATGGGTAGAACTGCTTTCCTTCCCGTACACAAGCTTGTATGGAGAGCTTCCTGTAGACCTCTTGGAGGGTGATCCTGTCGGCCCATAGGGCTGATTTGAGCTTTGCATGCCAAGTTCTTTGATTCTCATCAAGAGTCCTGATGATTCTTAGTAGATTCTTGTTTGTAGACTCGGCTTCGCCATTACCTTGAGGGTAATAGTTCGATGAAGTGCTGAGATACACACAATTCTTGACAGCCCATTCGGTGATTTTAGTGCCAAGGAATGCCAATGCATTGTCTGATATGATAGTGGCAGGGGCACCAAATCTCGTGACTATTCCTTCATAGAAATCTAAGATATTAGATTCATTTGCCTCCTTGAGTGCCACTGCTTCGGTCCACTTGGTGAAATAGTCTGTTGCTGTTAGTATCCACTTGTGGCCCTGTCTTGAATTGGGATTGATAACCCCAATGAAGTGCAATCCCCATTGCATAAATGGCTAATCCACTGAAATTGGACAAAGGGGCAGCGCTGCTAACCTTTCTTTCCCTATGAAGAATGCACATCTCTTGCATTTCTTGACCCATGAGTAGCAATCGTTGAACACAGTTGGCCAGTAGTAAACCAGCTTTCATGATTTTGAGAGCTGTCACTCGCAGAGCGATGTGGCCTCCTGCTTCCCCGTCATGGAACTCATGTAAGATCTTCTCAACTTGACCTGTTCCAATGCATCTTAATAGAACACCATTGATGTCCTTCTTGAACAAAACTCCGTCCACAAGCACATATGGAATGGCTTGTAATCTGAAGTATCTCCTCTTTGCCTTGCTCAGTTCTGGAGGGCATAGGCCTGTTTGGAGGTAATGCACCAAGTCTTGGGTCCAACATGGGGACGAGTGCATCATCAGCTGGTTGTTCTTGATCATTCTGTAGTAGGAGGACAGCATCCTCTTCACTTTTTGACTCGTCTGGTTGTTTGGAAGCGAGCTGTTCACACAGGCCTTTGCCACGAACTAACTTGGTCACTTTGATTTCAATATCATATTCCATCACCCGAGTGATCCAACCTGCTTCTCTTCTCATTTAAATCCTTGTTTAGGAGGAAGTCCTTGACACCAGCATGAGACACCAGCAGTTGAATCTTATTGTTTGAGACCAAATGTCTGAACTTCTTCAAGCTCCTAATGACAGCAAGGACATGCTTTTCGATGAAAGAATACTTTATTTCGTAATCTTCCAAGGTTTGGCTGAAGAATGCTATGGGCTGTTATGAACCTTCTTTATTCAGTTGTGTCAATATAGCTGAGATCGTGTCTAATCCTCCAAACGCATACAACATGAAGTCCTTTGAGAAATCTGGGTTGATAAGAGTTGGAGCTTGTGATATTGCATGCTTGATGTTTTTCAAAACTCTCTTTGCCTTCTGCTGTCCATTTGAATACCAGACTCTCTTCTTCAACATCATTGTTAGAGGGCTTCACAAGAGAGGAAAAATTAGGTACAAATCTGCGGACAAAGTTTATCCTTCCTAAGAAGCTTTGGAGAGATTTCTTGTGGTGTGGCAATGGAAGCGTTCGGATGGCTTCAACCCTTTCAGGATCAATTGTTAGCCCTTCCCTAGAGACAATGTGACCCAACAGTTTGCCTTCGTGTGCCAAGAATACACACTTCTTTGGATTCAATGACACTCCAAACCTTCTACACCTCTGAAATACTTGCCTGAGGGTGAAAGAGATGGTCTGCTGCATTCTTTGAGAAGACAGTGATATCATCTAGGTATACCAGCACTATCTTGTTGATTAAGCCTTTGAATGCCATATCCATAGCTCGCTGAAATGTTGCTCCGGAATTTGACAGTCCAAATGGCATCTTCTTATAAGCATACGTGCCCCATTTTGTAGTGAAGGCTGTCTTGAATTGATCTTCTTCCTTCACCATTATCTGATTATAGCCTGAATATCCATCTAGCAATGAAAACCTTTCTGAACCAACTACAATCTGCAAAATTTGTTCCATTGATGGGAAGAGGATAATGATCTTTGAGTGATGCTCTATTTAGATCGTGAAAGTCCACACACAATCTTATTTCTCCATTTTTCTTTCTTACCGGCACCAAGTTTGCAACCCAGCTTGAGTGTTTTGATGGGAAAGATGATACTAGCCTCAATGAGCTTGCTTAACTCTTTTCTCATGAGAGGATCTATATGGGGATTTACTGGCCTTTGCTTTTGCTTGACAGGCTTGGATTCCAGATCCAACTCAATAGTATGTTGTTGCCAACTTTGGATTGAAACCTCTTAAATATTTGTAAGTCCAAGCAAAGACATCTGGGAATTCTTGACAAAGCTGAACAAAATCAGATTTCTCTTGTGGAGTACTTACTTTGCCAATTATGTAATGTCTTGCCTTCATCTACTAAGATAGGCCTCTGAATCTTCACCCTTTACTTGAATGTTCGCCTTCTCCTTCCGGAACTGATCATTCGGGTTGAAGATCAACTCCAAGGTTATGAGGCCTTTTGGCAATTTGTTGTGTCCTCAGCTGCACCACTTTGGTCACCATACTGCTGCTCCAGCTTGTCTTGATTTCTCATGGAGAACTCAGCTTCTTCTTGTAGGAAATTAACTATTTTCTGATCATTCTCAAAGACTTGCCAACTTGTATTGTTATTTGGATTAGCTGGTCTCACAACCACTTTGATATGAGGCTGAGTCTTCTCACTTTTGTGATACTTTTCTATGACATCAAACGCAGCCCCAATTGCTGCTCAGCCTATCAGCGGCTTTCATTCTTTTTTCTTGGGATGGAAATGATGCTAAAAGCTTCAAAATCTTCAATAAGATCCCATACCCGATTTTTGTAGATTCTTCAACAGATCATTTTTGGTGGCATTTTTTCCTTTGACTTGGTTTACAATTAGCTCACTATCACCAAAGTACTTGTAAATTCCTGATGCCTTTCTTCTTTGCCCAGTGCAGTCCATGAATTAAAGCTTTATACTCAGTTGTGTTGTTTGAACAGGAAAATTGGAAACGGAAGGTTGAGTAGTACCTTATACCTTGTGGTGAAATGAGCATAGCTCCTCCTCCTGCACCTTGTCTACTCCTTGACCCATCAAAGAACAACTGCCATACTTCATTCTTGTCTTTATGATATGGCTTGGTGATGCTAAGAAGAGGTTGATTCTCTTCATGTAAACAATAGACTCCTAGCTCAAATTCTTCTATTTCTTGATAAGGATCAAAAGCATGTACCCTTGCTTGCCCATTCATCAAGAGTCAAATCTGGGATGCTTCCAACTTTGGTGTCAGCTTCATTAGTGCTTGGATAATCTTCTTGATCAAACGTCTGAACAGTTGGCATTGATTTGGATTTGGCTTGGAGTGTAGGGCTCAATGTGAAAATTTGCAATAGGCTCAGATCTGATTGTAGTTTTTGTTCCATACCTCGTTCTGAACAACATGTGTGACCAATCCACCGAAAGATAGCCTCCAATTTTAGCAGTGAAGTCTCTTGACAAGCATAATGCGAAGAGTGGGTGGCAGGTCTATGACTGACACATCTTGTAACACTATTACGTTGGGACATGCGTGCAGTGTGAGGCTCAAACCTTTGATTACTCTAACCGTTGTCACTGCTGTCCCATCTAATTGCACTACACCCTTGGATATGGTTTCATATTGGAGTCCTAGCTGGTCAGCTATCTGCTTTGGCATTACTCAGCTGCTTGCTCCCGAATCGATCATGCAATTATGCACCAACTTATCTCCCACGATCAATGAAACATAAAATGGAGGGGGGCTTCAACATTTTACCTTGCTGTCCTCCATGATTTCCTTCAGGATGGGTAGCATTTGTGAGTACCTTCTCTGGCATCTGGACATGGTGATTTGAAGTTGACCGGTCTTTCATGGCAGCTTGTAGCAAATCTCTCTGTCCTGGGATAGATAGTGACTCCCACATGGATATGTTTACATTTGTCTTCTTCATCTGATCAATGATATTGAATGGAGACGAAGTATCCCTCTGCTTTCCCTTGGCCTACACGTTCATTCCTTGCAAATGAGCGGGCAGCAGCTGGCATCTGAGTTGGTTTAGGAGCTGGTATGGATGCTCCTTGCATGTTTGGAGCTACAGTTTGTTTTTCAACAGCTTGTGGAGTGGTAGAAGGTTGTGGATTACTTGAAGCCAATGACTGTTCTTCACCCAAATTTCTCCTCTTTGGACCTTGTATTGGCTGCAACACTTTGAGAGGGTATTTGATTCATACCACAGAAATCTTCAGCCTGCCAATTGACAAGAGCTAGTTTCATTCGGAGATGTTCCTTGCTGAGATGCTTCCTGTTGCTGATATCCTTCGTGGCTGGAATCTTGCGACCCACCAATGGTTTTGCACCATCAGAGCCTGATTTAATGCGCCGTTAAAGCACATTGATTGGTTATGTGGCTGACTGCACGGGAAACACCAATCATATTCTTGGGCCATATTATTTTGGACTGGCACCAAAGCTTTGGATGTGGATGCAACATTGGGATTATAGGGCTGAAATGGTTTGTTGGCAGGAGGCCTTGCTTGATTCTGATTTTGATTTGCAATCTGAGTTGGTGGCCTATTTTGTTGATATGGGGCCCTAGCCTGGTACTGCGATTGAGGCTGATATGGCCTAGCACTTTGAACTTGCTGTCTTTTGATAGTAACCAGCTCATTCGCCCAAATTTTGTAATTGTTTCATGACCTCTTGGAGTTCATTTGAAGCACTAGATGATGAAGTAGAAGTCTCATTTGAACTTTGATTTCTAGGGGTGGGAATAGGAGCCAAAGTGGGTGCTTTGACTAGTGCTTGGATTTTCTAAATTTGGGTACAAGGGCATGGGAGGCCTAGGAGCTAGCTTACCAGCTTGAATGAGACAGTTTTCAGCCCTAATGGCAATGCTATAAGTAGCAGGTAAGGTTGTGCCTCCCATAGATTGAATTAACATAGAAATATCAGAATTCAAAGCTCTAAGGTAGTATAGAAAAAGCACCTTCTGCTGTTGGCCTGACTGCCACTGGAATCCTATCCCAAGACCTTTGAAATCTGAAGTTGAAGTCGGTCAGCTGCTCATTGGGAGCTCTCTTGATAGTTGTTAATTGTTCTAGTAGAGACAAATTGTCTCCCTTCTCTGCAAACTGCTCATGGAGAACTATGCATAACTGATTCTAATTCATGATAGAAGCGGCTTCAAGGCTCCTAAACCATTGCAATGCGGGCTACAGGACGGCTGAGCATCTTATGAGGAGCCACTCTCGTGGTGATACTGTGGCTGCTCCTCGAGACCCTGAGCCCTCCGTACATTCAGAGTACCAGCGTAGTCGAAGTCCTAGGCGAGGGTGCGCACCTTCGGTGGGGTCACGTAGGGGTTTGAGAGGCCACTTGGCCCTTGTGTATTTTGTACTATAGATTCTTTTGTATATCAAGGGCTCTTTGAGCATTTTGACCATGCCTAGTGCATGATGGCATTGTATATAAACATTGATTATTTATATATATATGCATTCGTTTTTTTTGGATTAAAATCTTGTCACTCGTGTTTCCCCTTTCTACTTCCAGTTTTCCTTGTGTATACTACGATGTATGTTTTGTATGTTTTCTAGAATATATGCAGTGGTGAACAAATGATGTAAATGCTTGTTTTCTTTTGTGTTTTATGATGCTGATACATGATAATGTAGATATATTGTGATTTTGAATCTTAGCTTCTATAAGCAATTTGGATACCTCATGTTTGTTTTACAGAGTGATGAAAATAACTAATATGATGAACAGATTAACTTGCCCCACTCCTAACTCCACGCAACTAGTAAGATGCGAGGGCTCATCACCAAGAGCCAAGAAGGGTGCAAGTTATGAAATGTGGTGAAATGACAGTGATGAAAGACAGACAAAGCTTTGGCGAAACCAAATTGGAAGCTACAAGCCGACTCCACCCGAGTGACTTCATAGTTTTGGATGCAACTTGCCCTGCGGTTTATCCAGACTTAGACCCGTAGATGGCCACATGGTAGACAAAATCTGGATTTTAGGATTTTTAACTCTTTCAGGATTTTGAACATCTGTTTCATTTGTTTTTTTACTCAAAGTTTGAAAGTTTGAATTGTTTGCGCTATGACCATTTGTATCTATTTGTCAAGAGGACCCCCTACACTTTGCCCCACGCTACTAGTAGGAAGCATGGGCTTATCACCGCCAGGAAAAGTATAAGCGAGTAAGGTAATTTCCATCCTTTTCCAACCCTACGTCACTAGTAAGAGATGCAAGCTCATCACCGAAGGTTGGTGGGGCAAGAAAATGTGTAAAATTAAAATTTTCTGTTTGTTCAATATTTGATTTGTTTATTTGAGTAAAATGTCAGTATGTGCTTTTGATCCCAAAGAGATGTGTATATGGGATAGATGTGACACCATGAAGCTTCTAGAAGAGACCATAGGCAAGACACCTGTCCTAAGAAGAAATCAAAGTGAGAATAAAGTTGCAGATCTTGTGCATGGTTACCGTTAAGACTTCGTCATGTCTGTTTTTATTTGATAAAAGATTCTGAGATGATTGATGATAATTGCAAAAATGGAGAGATATGATTAAAGATTTTTATGCTAACAACATCATGAGTTTGTAATGAATTTCTTTTGAGAATAGATTCCTTGATCACAATTTGTGTAAGAAACGAATGGACAAAATGATCTTAATCTATATGAAAATGCAATGTAGATAGTTATATAGGTAGTGTTAGCTGCTTATGCGTAGAAACGTTTGAGGTGCAGGGAATTGACTGTTTCACCAAAATCCTCACCTTCTAACGTACATAAGAGGTATGCACCATTTCCATAGTCCTTCATGAATCGGTATGGGCCCAGCCATTTGGGCCGGAATTTTCCTTCCTTCACCGGTCTTTTTATCGATTTGGCTATCCAACCTTAGAGCCAGATCACCTTTGTATATGTCGCATTCATAGACCCTCTTGTTGTACTGCCGGCACATCTGGTCAACATAGAATCTATGTTGCTATTCGACATCTAACCTAGTTTCATCTAGGCTTTCTAGTTGGGAAAGACGTGCTTCTCAGTAAGCGTCTTCATCCAAAATCCCTTGGTGGTGAAATGCGGAGACTGGGTATTTCAACCTCAAGTGGGAGAACAGATTCTGCCCCAAATACCAGCGAGAAAGGAGTTGCTCCCGTTGGTGTTCTTATTGAGGTTCGGTGGGCTCATAAGGCCGGATATAACTTCAAATGCCGAATCTCGTTTGTTTTATTTTACTGTTTTAAGGAGAATGGCCTTCATTGTTTTGTTTGTTGCTTCAACTTGCCCGTTGGCTTGGGGATAATACAAGGAAGCCGTATGATGGCTTATTTTAAATTTATTACATAGCTCACGAACCTCTTCATTCTTAAAAGAAGTTCCATTATTAGAGATAATGATTTGTGGGATACCGTACCTACAAATGATTTGGTTTAAAATGAACTTGGCGATTACAGAACCAGGTACAGTGGTAAGAGGCATGGCCTCTACCCATTTGGTGAAATATTCAGTGGCCGTGATTATAAAATTATGGTCGTCTGTGGACGAGGGAGAGAATTTCCCTATTAAGTCTAGGCCCCACATAGAAAAGGGCCATGGAGTAGCGATTGGTTGCAGAACTTGTGCCGGCATGTGAATCTCATGGGAGAATTCTTGACACTTACGACACCTGCGTACAAACTCTATTGCGTCATGTTCTAGAGTGGGCCAGAAATAGCCCATTCGATGTATTTTTTGAGCAGTGGCGTGGCCACCGAAATGGCCTCCGCATATTCCGCTGTGAGATTCATGGAGAATCGTCTTGGACTCTTCTGTGTCGACACATATTAGGAGCATTCCATTGAACGCCTTTCAATAGAGAACTTGCTCTATAATGATGTACTTAGCTATGATAATGCGTAACCACCTTCTTTATTGTGGTGTAGCTCCTTCTGGATATGTATGGTCCATGATATAGTTAATGATATCAGCGTACCAAGGGCACTCAGAGATGGCATGTCGGGTTTCGATGTAGTATACGCACTCATCTGGGAAATCCAAATCTACTAGATCGCCCCCATCTAATGGGTTATCAGCTAACCAATCCACAATTATTTGTCCTTTAACTGACTTCTGATTTACAAATGTTAATTCGAATTCTCCCATTAAGGTTATAAAATGTCCAGCCTTTTTAGACAAGGACCCTTGTGTGAGGAAAGTTCGTAAGTGGTCCATTTTCACCACGACCCTTATTTCTTGATTTAGCATATAGTGTCTTAGGCATTTGGTTGTGAAGACTATGGTGAGACATTCTCGTTCTGCTAATGTATAGCGTTGTTTCATAGTCGAGCAGTGTTCAGCTAATGAAATAAATGGCACGTTCTCTTTTGTCATCGTCTTCTTGGGCCAACATGCAAGCTAACGAAACATTGGTAGCTCGTGAGTATAAAATCAATGGGCGGTCTAGCTTAGGTGGCATTAGTGTAGGTGGTGACAGTAAGAAACATTTAACTGCGTTGAAAGCTTCATTTGCAGTCTTTTGTCCCAAATCAATGCTATAGTCTTTCTTGAGTAAATTGTTAATTGAGTTTTCATTGTAATTAATCACTAGAACTCACGTTTTGGAAATCATTAGATGAAGGGATCTTTCTGATTTGCTAATGAAGGTATTCAATGGCATAGGTCATTGAAGTTTACTTTGTCACCCTCTAACTGGTGGTAACTTAGGCTAGGTGCACATTGTTAGATCTTTATGCTCACGAGCTACCAAGTTTATATTAGACCTTGCTGTTGGCCCAAGAGAGGATGACAACCTAGAGAATGGCTATGATTATTCTACTCATTACTTCCTGAACATGTTCTCAACTAGGTGATAACAAATAAGATACAGTTAGCAGAAATGACACTTGTCTCATCAGATAGTCTTCACATTTGCATGTAATCACTATATGCATCTAATCTTTAGTCAGGTGAAAATATGGAAAACTTGCAATTTCTAGCCACAGATCGATTTATTGTCTAAAACTGAGGCTGGACATTTTTCCCATCTAATGGGAGAATTCGAGTTTGACATTTGTAATCAGAAGGTACAGTCCTAAGAAAAAATTGTGGATGGTTACTGATGAATGGTCATGAAAGGGGGGGGCTATTAGTAGATTTGGACCAACCCAATGAGTGCCGTATACACAATCTAAACTCCACATGCCATCTCTGAAGCCCCTTGGTACGTTTTGATACATGTAACTGATAAATCATGACCATCACAGTGATCCGAAGGGCTACACCACAAAAAGAATGTTACTAGCAAAAACTTGACTATAGCTATTGGTACATCATAAGCAGTCTTTGAAAGGATAAGTTCAAAAATAGGGAAGGCTCCTAAAATTTACGAAACCGGCAGAAAAGTCCAAGACAGATGAGTGTCTCCAGAATTTCACATTTGGGCGGAATATGCAAGGTCACGGAAGTATCGGTGGCCACGCCATCTAGCTCGAAAAACTTAATCAAACTAACTCTGTAAACCCACTCAAAGGCAATCGTTGAGCAATATGAGTTTGTATGCATGGGCGGTTATGCAAGTCACTGCAAGAATTCTCCGGAACATCTGAGCTTTTCCATGACAACTTACTTCTTTTGGCGAACCACCGATCGGAAACAATGGTCCCTTTTCAAGATATTGGGGCCTAGACTAAATGAAGGGAAATTCTTACCTCCGTGGTTCACCAGACGACCAAACTCGCCAAATCACGGCCACTGAATAGTTTGACACCAAGTGCGTAGAACATGAAGCTCTTAGGCGTTTAGGTGTAAATGGTTCTGTAACGCCAAGTTCATTTGGACCAAATCATTTATCGCGGGACGCTATCCTAGCGGATCATTTCTCTAAGAGGAAGGCAAAAGTCAACATTTGAAGACGGACAACGTGATCATGTACATAAAGGGAAATGGGAAGCCATGGTTCACTTGTACGGCTTCCAAAATTTGGATCCCAAGAACGAGCAACGGGACATTTGAAGCAACAAAAACAAATCACTGAAATTCTTCCGAAGAAACAGTAGAAGAAAACAACGATTGGCACGTGCTTGGAATTATCTATCCCGGCCCTTATGGGAGCCCAGCTCGAATCCTCAAAAAGAACACCAATGGGAGGCAACTCCTTTGATGCCAAATGAAGATTTGGGGCAGAATCTAGTTCTCCCACTTGAGGTTGAAATACCCGTCTTTTCACCCAAGGGATTTTTGATGAAGACGCTTACTGAGAAGCAACGTCATGCCTGTTTCAAAATAGAAAGCCTAGATGAAACTAGGTTAGATTTGTCGAATAGCAACATAGATTCTTGTTGACCGGATAGTGCTGCAAAGTACAAACAAGATGGCTATGAATGCGACAAATACAAGGAATTGGGAGGCTATGAATAAGGTTGATAGCCAGATCGATAAGAAAACCGGTGGCCAGGAAGGAAAGAAGTTCCGGCCCAAAATGTAGCTGGGGAGTACCAATTCATGAAGGACCATGGTCATGCATACTTCTATTGCAGCACATGTTAGAAGGTGAGGATTTTGCAAGTGAAACAGTCATTTCACCTCAAACGTTTTTAATGCAGCTAACACTACCTAGGTAACTATCTAATTGACAGATTTATAGATTAAGATTTTTGTCCCATCTCATTTCTTACACAAATTGTGATCAAGGTAGAAATCTATTCTCAAAGAAATTCATGGATTGGGTCAGCCAAGTTGTTAGCCAAAATTGCTTTAATCATATCTCGGGGTTGCAGCCCTCCTTTTTTGCAATTGCATCAATCAGCTCAGAATCTTTTATTAAATAAAAAGAGAATGCGAACTTAATCCTTAAAAGGGTCAATATGAATCTCAGGATCTCAATAGATGTTTAATTTCGAACCTTTGATTTCTTCTTAGGACAGGTGTCTTGCCTATGGTCTCTTCTAGAAGAATATCATGGTGTCACATCTATCCCATATAACACATCTCTTTGGGATCAAAGCACATACTGACATTTACTCATAAACAAAATCAATTATGGAACAAATTGATTGAATTTTAATTTTTACAGATTATTTTCCCTTGCATCACCACCAACACTTCTAGTGATGCAGCTTTGATGGGACTCTGTACTAAGTGACGTCACACATGGACAAAGGAAATGAACCTGGAAATCCTCCTTCTGGCTTATCACCTTTTCTGACGGTGTAACCTTGCTTTACTACTATAGATATGGGGCAAAAGTTGTTTTGGTAGGGGGTCCTCTTGACAAATAAGATATAAATGACTCATGCGCAAACAATTCAAAGCTTCAACTTTGAGTAAAAAAACCATGAAAACAGGGGTGTTCAAAATCCTGAAAGAGTAAAAAATCCCTAAAATCCAGGATTTTGTTAGTAGCATGTGGCCATCTACGGGTCTAAGTCTGGATAAACCGCCCATGGGCAAGTGTCAATCCCAAAACTATGAAGTCACTCGGGTGGAGTCGGCTTGTGCTTCCAATTGGTTTTCGCCAAAGCTTTGTCTGTCTTTCAACAGTGGTCATTTCACGCACATTTCATAACTTTGCACCCTTCTGGCTATACTTGGTGATTGCCAACAAGATCGACATGTGGCACTGTTGCGTGGATTTAGATTGGGGCAAGTTAATCTGTTCATCAATTAGTATTTTTCATCATCTGTAAAACAAACAAGGTACCCTGGGCATTAATCCGCTTATTAAAGCTGATGGATTCAAATCATGAATATATTTACATTATCAGTATCAGCATCATACAAACAGGCTTCAAGAAAACAAGGATTGTACATGTTTATTGTTCATCTGCACTGGCATAATTGCTGAAAAAGATATGATTCTGAAGAACAATACATCTGTAGTATCCACCTAGCCTGGAAAATGGAAGTAGAAAGGGGAAACAGTGTGGTTCTCTGGCCAAGAATTTTAATCCAAAAAAACGAAGCATATATATATATTCAATAATAAATGTTTATAACCATGCCATCATGCCCAGGCAATGGTCAAATGGTCAAGAGCCCTTGCCCTCATAGCAAAAGCAATCTATAGTACAAATACACAAGGGCCAAGTGGCCTTGAGGAAACCCCTACGTGACCCCACCGAATGTTTTCACTGCTAGAAAATCGACCACGCTGGTACTCAGGGAAAGTACGGGAGGGCTAGGGTCTCGAGGATCCATGAGCCATAAATGAAATGGAGTGGCTGTCATATAATATGCTGGCAGCCGTCCTTTAGGAAGGCATTGCTAAATGGTTCCAGGAGCCTTGACAGCTGGTTCTATCACAAATTGGAATCAGTTATGCATAGTTCTCCATGAGCAGTTTGGCAGAGAAGGGAGACAATTGTCTCTACTAGAACAATTACAAACTATCAAGAGAGCTCCCAATGGAGCAAGCTGACTGACTTCAAACTTCAGATTTCAAAGGTCTTGGGATAGGATTCCAGTGGCAGTCAGGCCAACAGCAGGAAGGTGCTTTTCTATACTACCTTAAAGCTTTGAATTCTGATATTTCTATGTTAATTCAATCTATGGGAGGCACAACCTTACCTGCTACTTATAGCATTGCCATTAGGCTGAAAACTGTCTTCATTCAAGCTTGGTAAGCTAGCTCCTAGGCCTCCCATGCCCTTGTACCCAAATTTAGAAAATCCAAGCACTAGTCAAGCACCCACTTTGGCTCCTATTCCCACTCCTAGAAATCAAAGTTCAAATGAAACTTCTACTTCATCCTCTAGTGCTTCAAATGAACTCCAAGAGGCCATGAAACAATTGCAAAATTTGGGAAATGAGCTGATTACTATCAAAAGACAGCAAGTTCAAAGTGCTAGACCGTATAAGCCTCAAGCGCAGTACCAGGTTAGGCCCCCATACCAACCAAATAGGCCACCAACTCAGCATCCAGCTGCAACAGAATCAAAGGAAGGCCTCTGCCAACAGACCATTCTCAGCCTATAATCCCCTGTTGCATCGCATCCAGAGCTTTGGTGCCAATCCAAAATAACCATGGCCCCAAGAATATGAATTTGGGTTTTTCCGTGCAGTCAGCCACATAACCAATCAATGTGCTTTAACGGCAGATTAAATTCAGGCTCTAATGGTGCAAACGAATTGGTGGGTCACAAGAGCCCAACCACGAAGAAGACGAGCAGCAAGGGGCACCTCAGCAAGGGACATCTCCGAACGAAACTACTCTTGTCAATTGGCAGGCTGAGGATTTCTGTGGTATGAATCAAATACCATCTCAAAGTGTTGCAGCCAACACAAGGTCAAAGAGGAGAAATTTGGGTGAAGGACAACCATTAGATCCGAGTAATCCACAACCTTCTACCACTCCACAAGTTGCTGGCAAGCAAACTGTAGTTCCAAACATGCAAGGGGCATCCAAACCAGCTCCTAAACTGACTCAGATGCTAGCTACTGCCACTCATTTGCAAGGAACGAATGTGCAGGCCAAGGGACAACAGAGGGATACTTCATCTCCATTTAGTATCATTGATCAGATGAAGAAGACAAATGTAAACATATCCATGTGGGAATCACTATCTATCCCAGGACAGAGAGATTTGCTACAAGCTGCCATGAAGGATTGGTCAACTTCAAATCAACAGGTCCAAATGCAAGAGAAGGTACTCACAAATGCCGCCCAGCCTGAAGGGAATCATGGAGGACAGCAAGGTAAAATGTTGAAGCCCCCTCCATTTTATGTTTCATTGATCATAGGAGATAAGATGGTGCATAATTGCATGATTGACTCTGGGGCAAGTAGTTCATTAATGCCAAAACAAATAGCTGATCAGCTAGGACTCCAATATGAATTCGTCTCCAAGGGTGTAGTGCAATTAGACGGGACAACAGTGACAACGGTTGGAGTAATCAAAGGTTTGAGCCTCACACTACACGCATGTCCAAATGTAGTAGTGTTGCAAGATGTGTCAGTCATAGACCTGCCACCACTCTTTGCATTGTGCTTGTCAAGAGACTTCACTGCTAAAATCGGAGGCTATCTTTCAGCGGATTGGTCGCACATGTTGTTCAGAACAAGATATGGAACCAAAGCCACAATTAGGTCTGAACCTATTGCAAACTTTCACATTGAGCCTTACACTCCAAGCTAAATCAATACCAACTGTTCAACATTTGATCAGGAAGATTATCCAGGCACTGATGAAGCTGACACCAAGGTTGGAAGCATACCAGATTTGACTCTTAATGAATGGGCAAGCAAGGTGCATGATTTTGATCCTTATCAAGAGATAGAAGAATCTGAGCTAGGAGTTTATTGCATACATGAAGAGAATCAACCTCTTCCTAGCATCACCAAGCCAGATCATAAGGACAAGAATGAAGTATGGCAATTGTTCTTTGATGGGTCAAGGAGCAGACAAGGTGCGGGAGGAGGAGCTATGCTCATTTCACCGCAAGGTATAAGATATTACTCAGCCTTCCATTTCCAGTTTTCCTGTTCAAACAACACAGCTGAGTATGAAGCCTTAATTCATGGACTGCACTGGGCAAAGAAGAAAAGCATCGGGAATTTACAAGTGTTTGGTGATAGTGAGCTGATCATAAACCAAGTCAAAGGAAAAAATGCTGCCAAAAATGATTTGTTGAAGAACTATAAAAATTGGGTATGGGATCTTATTGAAGATTTTGAAGCTTTTAGCATCATTTCCATCCCAAGAAAAAAGAATGAAGCCGCTGACAGGCTGGCAACAATTGGGGCTGCGTTTGATGTTGTAGAAAGTATCAAAAGTGAGAAAAATCAGTGTCATATCAAAGTGGTTGTGAGACCAGCTGTTCCAGATAACAACACAAGTTGGCAAGTCTTCGAGAATGATCAGCAAATTGTTAATTTCCTACAAGAAGAAGCTGAGTTCTCCATGAGAAATCAAGACAAGCTGGAGCAGCAGTATGGTGACCAAGTGGTGCAGCTGAGGACTAACAAACTGCCAAAAGGCCTCATAACCTTAGAATCAATCTTCAACCCAAATGATTAGTTCCGGAAGGAGAAGGCAAACATTCAAGTAAAGGGTGAAGATTCAGAGCCTATCTTAGTAGATGAAGGCAAGACATTACAAACTGGCAAAGTAAGTACTTCACAAGAGAAATCTGATTTTTTTCAGCTTTGTCAAGAATTCCCAGATGTCTTTGCTTGGACTTACAAAGATTTAAGAGGTTTCAATCCAAAGTTGGCACAACATACTATTGAGTTGGATCCGGAATCCAATCCTGTTAGGCAAAAGCAAAGGCCAGTGAATCCTCATATCGAGCCTCTCATGAGAAAAGAGTTAGGCAAGCTCATTCAGGCCAGTATCATCTTCCCCATCAAACACTCAAGTTGGGTTGCAAACTTTGTGCCGGTAAGAAAGAGAAACGGAGAAATAAGATTGTGTGTGGACTTTCGCGATCGAAATAGAGCATCACTCAAGGATCATTATCCGCTTCCATCAATGGAACAAATATTACAGGTTGTAGCTAGTTCAGAAAGGTTTTCATTGTTAGATGGATATTCAGGCTATAATCAGATAATGGTGAAAGAAGAAGATCAATTCAAAACGGCCTTCACTACAAAATGGGGCACGTATGCTTACAAGAAGATGCCATTTGGACTGTCAAATGCTGGAGCAACATTTCAGCGAGCTATGGATATGGCGTTCAAAGGCTTGATCAACAAGATAGTGCTGGTATACCTGGATGATATCACTATCTTCTCAAAGAATGCAGCAGACCATCTCTTTCACCTCAGGCAAGTATTTCAAAGGTGTAGAAGGTTTGGAGTGTCATTGAATCTAAAGAAGTGTGTATTCTTGGCACACGAAGGCAAACTGTTGGGCCACATTGTCTCTAGGGAAGGGCTAACAATTGATCCTGAAAGGGTTGAAGCCATCCGAACGCTTCCATTACCACACCACAAGAAATCTCTCCAAAGATTCTTAGGAAGGATAAACTTTGTCCGTAGATTTGTGCCTAATTTTGCCACTCTTGTGAAGCCTCTAACTATGATGTTGAAGAAGAGTCTGGCATTCAAATGGACAGCAGAAGGCAAAGAGAGCTTTGAAAATATCAAGCATGCAATATCACAAGCTCCAACTCTTATCAACCCAGATTTCTCAAAGGACTTCATGTTGTATGCGTTTGGAGGATCAGAGACAATTTCAGCTATCTTGACACAGCTGAATAGAGAAGGTTCAGAGCAGCCCATTGCATTCTTCAGCCAAACCTTGGAAGATTACGAAATAAAGTATTCTTTCATCGAAAAGCATGTCCTTGCTGTCATCAGGAGCTTGAAGAAGTTCAGACACTTGGTCTCAAACAATAAGATTCAACTGCTGGTGTCTCATGCTGGCGTCAAGGACTTCCTCGTAAACAAGGATTTAAATGAGAAGAGAGTAGGTTGGATCACTCGGGCGATGGAATATGATATTGAAATCAAAGTGACCAAGCTAGTTTGTGGTAAAGGCTTGTGTGAGCAGCTCACTTCCAAACAATCAGACGAGCCAAAAAGTGAAGAGGATGCTGTCCTGCTACTACAGAATGATCAAGAACAGCCAGCTGATGATGCACCCATCCCATGTTGGACCCAAGACTTGGTGCACTACCTCCAAACAGGCTTGTGCCCCCCAGAAGTGAGCAAAGCAAAAAGGAGATACTTCAGATTACAAGCCATTCCATATGTGCTTGTTGATGAAGTTTTGTTTAAAAGGGACATCAATGGTGTTCTATTAAGATGCATTGGAACAGGTCAAGTTGAGAAAATCCTACACGAGTTCCATGACGGGGAAGCAGGAGGCCACTTTGCTCCACGAGTAATAGCTCTAAAAATCATGAAAGCTGGTTACTATTGGCCTACTGTGTTCAATGATTGCTACTCATGGGTCAAGAAATGCAGGAAATGTGCATTCTTCACGGGGAAAGAAAGGTTAGCAGCACTGCCCCTTTGTCCAATTTCAGTAAATCAGCCATTCATGCAATGGGGACTGGACTTCATTGGAGTCATCAATCCAAATTCAAGTCAAGGCCACAAGTGGATTCTAACAGCAACAGACTATTTCACCAAGTGGACTGAAGCAGTGGCACTCAAGGAGGCAAATGAATCTAATATCTTAGATTTCTATGAAGGGATAGTCACGAGGTTTGGTGCCCCTGCCACTATCATATCAGACAATGCATTGGCTTTCCGTGGCACAAAGATCACTGAATGGGCTGTCAAGAATTGTGTGTATCTCAGTACTTCATCGAACTATTACCCTCAAGGTAATGGCCAAGCTGAGTCTACGAACAAGAACCTACTAAGAATCATCAGAAGGACTCTTGATGAGAATCAGAGAACTTGGCATGCAAAGCTCAAATCAGCTCTATGGGCTGATAGGATCACACCCAAGAGATCTACAGGAAGCTCTCCATACAAGCTTGTGTACGGGAAAGAAGCAGTTCTACCTATATCACTTGAGTTTCCAGCACTGGAACTCATGAAACAGTTGGAACTAGCTGAGGTTGAACCCATGGAAATCAGGTATGCAGAGCTGATGGAATTAGAAGAGACAAGAGAACACGCAATGCAGACCATAGAAAAAGATAAAGCATTCGTCAAAAAGAGTTTTGACAAGAAAGCTAAGGCCAGGATACTACAAACTGAAGATTTGGTACTGAAGTGGGATGCTGATCGTAGCAAAACTAGGAAAGCACTCCAAGTTTGATGCCATCTGGAGTGGCCCGTACATGATCATCGAATGCAAAGGTAGCAATGCTTTCCGACTGGCTAAGTTGGACGGTGAAGAGTTGCAGATCCCAGTCAACGGGATCTATCTCAAAAGCTGCTACTAGAAAGATAAATTTTCACCCTTGTAAATATTAATTTAGAATCTCAATTCCTCTAAGTGCTTATGCACATTGTACTGCTGTTAGAGTAGTTTTTATTTCCCTAAGTGCTTGTGCACATGTCCTATTGCTTCTAGTATGTGCATGTTCGCAGTTCACCAGGCTCCTGGAAAAGAATTACAGCCATGAGAAGACCAGCTCAACAAAAGTTCAAATGACTCAAAGACACAGGTTTTCAAATTCCAGATCAGCTGAGAGGCCATCAAACAGACTCCATGCCCAATGGATTTCTTCAAACAGCTGGTCGTTCCTCATCTAGCAGGCAGATGACCCCGCTGAGTCGCCAAAATTGTTATCTAAAATTCACCCCCAAGGTAATTTTGATAACATGCAAGCAATTATATTGATTCAGGGCAAAAATTCATGTTTCTAGGGTCCCCTCATATTTGTCTAACTCCCCTGTCCAAGAGGAAGAGAGTAAGTTCTGAGAAAATGCAAAAAAAAAAAAAGGTTCAAGAAGGCAAATGGGTCGATCCAGGAAAAATCGTGAAAATTGGCTAAGTCCTGCTCAAGGTCGCCTCCGGGACGTGTGGGACAGAAAGGCGCGAACCGGCCGGTTCGGCCGAAATCAGCACAAACAGTCCGAAACGTAGCAGGGACAAATGGGACAAAAGTACGCGGCGGGTGCGAAAAGCCGATCCGGCCGAAAGAGGAAGAAAAATTGGCTAAGTGTTGCTCGGGATGTTTGGGACAAAAAGACCCGAACCGGGTGAAAAAGGTCGAGTCATTCCGAAGGCAAATGGGACAAGCGGGACAGATGGACGCAAACCGGCCGAAATCAGTCAAGGCAGTCCAAAAACAAAGCGGGCCAAGTGGAACAAAAATGTGTGAACCGGCCGAATCGGCTGAAATCAGTCAAGATAGCACTAATCAAATGGGACATCTAGGACAAATGGAGCCGAAGGAGCCGAGGACCAATCAGATCATGACACGCGTCGCAGGAGGAAAAGTCAACGTTTGGTCCGGAAACTTCAAACGGCCATAACTTTTGACTCCGAGCTCCGATTTTGATAAAATTGGACTTTCTGGAACGAGCACGACGTCCTCTACGCCACAATATAAAAATACAGCCAACACCACGCCATCATTTATAATGTAAATAAAATGAATGGGAGACATAGTGACAGGGATACCATTCACCAGATGTTTAATATTATAATCTACGGGACCAGTCACGAGCACGACGTCCTCTACGCCACAAAAACTGGATTTCTTATTTTTAATGAGGGTAGATATATTTAAATAAAAGAAACATATTCGGCTCCAGTCAATCAATGCTCATTCCCGTCAAATGACAGAAAACGCCTGCCAGGCCCAAAACAGCTGCCCGCACTCAGAAGGCCATAAATTTTGCATTTCTCAATGAAATCGCACAAAATTGGTACCATTGGAATCATGGTTCCGAGCCTGACGCACAGCAATCAAGAAATTCAAGATTTGATAAGAAATTGATTGAGATTTTTAAGATAACGTGGCCGGGTTCAGAACAGTGTTTTATTTGGTAGCTGGGAGTGCAATTAAGAGGCATGGTCATCATTCCTTCTCTGCTGCAGCACATGGGACAGTATGGGGAGCCTTTTGCAAGTAATGTATACCCATTCCACTCAATTTAATGCCTCTTACAGGTGGTTGAAGGACAGATTTCGGGATTTCCATTTTTCCCTTCTCTTTTCCTTCTCATTTTTCTATAAATTGGAGTGTTGGGCTCATTGTAAAGGAGAGAGTTTTTGGGTAACAAAGCTCTGTCAAAATTACTTTGTGAAGCCAGTGTGTTGCAGGCCCTTGTAGTGGACTCCTTGAATGGTGATCCAGGCCCTTATCTTGTAATAGATTGAACTGCTCATATCATGAAGCAATAAAATATCAGTTTGTGGATACATCTTCCCCTACTGTGTTTCCTTGCATTCTTCTTGCCCCTTTAATCTTTTCTACAAGTATATTGTGTCTATTTATTATGTTCGTGCAGGAATTCATTATCATTGTGTGTGCTTGGAATATTGCTGTGAATGCATTTTGTTGGATTATGGTGAACTGTCATCACCTCTTCTAGTGTGCACTTTGCCTCTGTATTTCACACATTTGGAGACTACTCTCCCATCCTCCTTTTCTAGTGTATCACCGCTTTAGTGTAGGCTTTCATTTTATGTATTCTCTTTCCCTGGTCCCTTGGAAATTTAGATTAGAAAAGTTAGCTTATCCTGCATTAGAGTAGATTGTGGCAGGTAGTTTAGGAGCAAGAACCAGCTTTCTCTGGAGGTCTATCTCGAGTAGCAAGTCCCACAACTTGGAGATAGTACCCATGTTATCCAATCACACTGTAAGTTCAAATACATGCACAGGGGTGCTGTGATTCGGTGATAACAGTTTCTTCTTTCAACATTTTGAAAATCTTGAAACCAACTGGACTCCCTCAATCTCATCTAGATATGGCCCAGCATGCAATATTAATTACCTGTTATGCATGTATATTCTGACACTCACTGAAAATGGTTATTTAGTAAAGCAACAACGTGGGATAAGTCACAGACTGAACCGAAAAGAGCTGCACCCCACCTGTCACGCGGTGAATGGAAAAGAGTAGTATCGGCCTGAATATACTATAAATATCGTAGACAGTGAAGTCTCCTGAAATATTTATTTTCACTAATTATCTAACTTGAAGATGAAAAAATCACCTTGATGTGATCGATTTCTAGATGGGATGAGTAGGTAAAAATATCAATATAGGGGTATTTAAAATAATTCCTAAGGAATGCGATCATAGAAAATGGAAACGTATCATTCTCCTCCATGTTTCTTGCAAAATTCTAATCAAAATTTTTGCTAGACTAGTGAGAACAATCATTTTAGCTACCCAGAAAAGTTTTATGCAATGTTGGTATATTTTCGATAATTTAATTACTATATAGGAAGGAATTCATTCTGCTGAGGAAAGAAACACGAATGCTTTTATGGCCTTTCTAGAATCTAGATTTTTTTATCTCTTGACATGGTTTTTACAGAGTAATATGCCTCATGCATAATAAGTTATTGATATTTAATTTACTGTTATCATTGATACAATGAATGGAGATAACCTTAATCACATTTCAAAATAGCTCAAAATTTAATGCCCCATCTTTTAATCCTGTTATCCAAAATTCACCCCCCAGGGTGATTTTGATAACATGCATCAGAAGGAATCCCAACAGGTTGATAAAATGGAAGAAATAAAAAAAAATGCGGTTGCAGGACTGTTTTGAGGGATTTTGGGGTCTAAAGGGCTCGGTTGGTACTAGTTCGGGTTGAGCTAATGTTCATTGTATCAAATCTTGGAGGCCAGAAAAAATCGTGAAAATCGGCTAAGTCCCAAGTCCAGGAAGTAGGGACAGTAGAGACATCTGGGCGCGAACCGGCCGAAAGGCCGCCAGGCGGTCCGCGCAGCATTTGGGACATCCGGGCCAAAGGGACGCGCGGGACGCGGAAATCTGAACTGGCCGAAAAGTGGAAAAAATTGACTAATTGTTGAAATAGGCAGTCTAGGACATCTGGACAATTAGTACGCGGAGGATGCAAGTCGGCCGAAAATACTTAAGGCAGCCTGGAACAGTTGGGCCGAAGCGGGACAAGAGTACGCGAACCAGCCGAACCGGCCGAATCGGAAAAATTTGTTCCAGACAGTCCGGAAGCAAATGGGACATCTGGGCCGCGGGGACGCGAAGGATGTGAAACGGCCTGTTCGGCCGAAACGGTAAAATTCAGCGAAACTACGCTGGGGACGTGAGGGGCGCGAAAAGCTGAAGCGGCCGAAGGAAAAGGAGAAAAGTCAACATTTGACCCGTGAAACTTCAAACGGCCATAACTTTTGACGCCGAGCTCTGATTTTCATAAAATTGAACTTTCTGGAACGAGCACGACGTCCTCTACGCCACAATATAAAAATACAGCCAACACCACGCCGTCATTTATAATGTAAATAAAATGAATGGGAGACATAGTGACTGGGATACCATTCACCAGATGTTTAATATTAGAATCTACGGGACCAGTCCCCAACATAAATTCCTAAATATTTTTTGCAGTACTTACCAAAAAAATACCAGACGAAGTAATAGCAATAATAATAATAGCTAAATATCTAAATATGATTAAAAAAAAAAAAAAAATCTTTATAAATACCTTCTTCCCTTCACAATGTGCCCAACATGGGTTAACTCTGTATCAATGCTGCCACCGCCTGCGAGACACTTCAGCTGGTTGCAAATCTCTTCCAGACAGAACATAGATAGCATGAGAAGACTGGAAAGGAATGAGAATGGACACAGATTTCCAAAGGGAATTTACCCTCCATACCTCGGATGGTTTCTTCTTTCAACATTTCGAAAATCTTGAAACCAACTGGACTCCCTCACTCTCATCAAGATATGGCCCAGCATGAAATATTAATTACCTGTTATGCATGTATATTCTGACGGTCACTGAAAATGGTTATTTAGTAAAGCAACAACGTGGGATAAGTCACAGACTGAACTGAAAAGAGCTGCACCCCACCTGTCACGCGGTGAATGGAAAAGAGCATTATCGGCCTGAATATACTATAAATATCGTAGACAATGAAGTCTCCTGAAATATTTATTTTCACTAATTATCTAACTTGAAGATGAAAAATCACCTTGATGTGATCGATTTCTAGATGGGATGAGTAGGTAAAAATATCAATATAGGGGTATTTAAAAAAATTCCTAAGGAATGCGATCACAGAAAATGGAAACGTATCATTCTCCTCCATGTTTCTTGCAAAATTCTTGTCAAAATTTTTGCTAGACTAGTGAGAACAATCATTTTAGCTACCCAGAAAATTTTTATGCAATGTTGGTATATTTTCGATAATTTAATTACTATATAGGAAGGGATTCATTCTACTGAGGAAAGAAACACGAATGCTTTTATGGCCTTTCTAGAATCTTGATTTTTTTATCTCTTGACATCGTTTTTACGGAGTAATATGCCTCATGCGTAATAAGTTATTGATATTTAATTTACTGTTATCATTGACACAATGAATGGAGATAACCTTAATCACATTTCAAAATAGCTCAAAATTTAATGCCCCATGTTTTAATCCTGTTATCCAAAATTCACCCCCAGGGTGATTTTGATAACATGCGTCAGAAGGAATCCCAACAGTATGATAAAATGGAAGAAATAAAAAAAAAATGCGGTTGCAGGACTATTTTTAGGGATTTCGGGGTCTAAAGGGCTCGGTTGGTACCAGTTCGGCTTGAGCTAAGGTTCATCGTATCAAATCTTGGAGGCCAGAAAAAATCGTGAAAATCGGCTAAGTCCCAAGTCCAGGAAGTAGGGAAAAAGAGTTGCACCCCACCTGTCAGTAGAGACATCTGGGCGCTTGAAGATGAAAAAACCGGCCGAAAGGCCGCCAGGCGGTCCTCCATGCGCAGCATTTGGGACATCCGGGCCAAAGGGACGCGCGGGATCTCTTGACATCGCGGAGTAATCTGAACTGGCTCATGCGTAATAAGTTATTGATATTTAATTTATCTGAACTGGCTACAATGAAGTGGAGATAACCTTAATTGACTAACTGTTGAAACAGGTAGTCTGGGATATCTGGACAATTAGTACGTTCGGGTTGGAGGATGCAAGTCGGCCGAAAATACTTAAGGCAGCCTGGGCGCACACCGGGAACAGTTGGGACATCCGGGCCAAAGGGACGCGCGGGGCGAGGAAATCCGAACTGGCCATAAAGTGGAAAAAATTGACTAACTATTGAAACAGGCAGTCTGGGACATCTGGACAATTAGTACGCGGAGGATGCAAGTCGGTCGAAAATACTTAACGCACCGGCCGAATCGGAAAAATATGTCCCAGACAGTCCGGAAGCAAATGGGACATCTGGGCCGCGGGGACGCGAAGGACGCGAAACAGCCTGTTCGGCCGAAACGGGAAACTTCAGCGAAAGTACGCCGGCGTCTTGAGGGGCGCGAAAATCCGAAGTGGCCGAAGGAAAAGGAGAAAAGTCAACATTTGACCCGTGAAACTTCAAACGGCCATAACTTTTGACTCCGAGCTCCGATTTTCATAAAATTGGACTTTCTGGAACGAGCACGATGTCCTCTATGCCACAATATAAAAATACAGCCAACACCACGCCATCATTTATAATGTAAATAAAATGAATGGGAGACATAGTGACAGGGATACCATTCACCAGATGTTTAATATTATAATCTACGGGACCAGTCACCATTATAAACTCCTAAATATTTTTTGCAGCACTTACCAAAAAAATACCAGATGAAGTAATAGCAATAATAATAATAGCTAAATATCTAAATATGATAAAAAAAAAAGATGTTTATAAATACCTTCTTCCCTTCACAATGTGCCCAACATGGGTTAACTCTGTATCAATGCTGCCACCGCCTGCGGGCCACTTCAGCTGGTTGCAAATCTCATCCAGACAGAACACAGATAGCATGAGAAGACTGGAAAGGAATGAGAATGGACACAGATTTCCAAAGGGAATTTACCCTCCATACCTCGGATGGTTTCTTCTTTCAACATTTCGAAAATCTTGAAACCAACTGGACTCCCTCAATCTAATCCAGATATGGCCCAGCATGCAATATTAATTACCTGTTATGCATGTATATTCTGACGGTCACTGAAAATGGTTATTTAGTAAAGCAACAGCGTGGGATAAGTCATAGACTGATCCGAAAAGAGATGCACCCCACCTGTCACGCGGTGAATGGAAAAGAGCAGTATCGGCCTGAATATACTATAAATATCGTAGACAGTGAAGTCTCCTGAAATATTTATTTTCACTAATTATCTAACTTGAAGATGAAAAATCACCTTGATGTGATCGATTTCTAGATGGGATGAGTAGGTAAAAATATCAATATAGGGGTATTTAAAATAATTCATAAGGAATGCGATCATAGAAAATGGAAACGTATCATTCTCCTCCATGTTTCTTGCAAAATTCTTGTCAAAATTTTTGCTAGACTAGTGAGAACAATCATTTTAGCTACCCAGAAAAGTTTTATGCAATGTTGGTATATTTTCGATAATTTAATTACTATATAGGAAGGAATTCATTGTGCTGAGGAAAGAAACACGAATGCTTTTATGGCCTTTCTAGAATCTGGATTTTTTTATCTCTTGACATCGTTTTTACGGAGTAATATGCCTCATGCGTAATAAGTTATTGATATTTAATTCACTGTTATCATTGATACAATGAATGGAGATAACCTTATTCACATTTCAAAATAGCTCAAAATTTAATGCCCCATCTTTTAATCCTGTTATCCAAAATTCACCCCCAGGGTGATTTTGATAACATGCGTCAGAAGGAATCCCAACAGGTTGATAAAATGGAAGAAATAAAAAAAAAATGCGGTTGCAGGACTGTTTTGAGGGATTTCGGGGTCTAAAGGGCTCGGTTGGTACCAGTTCGGGTTGAGCTAAGGTTCATCGTATCAAATCTTGGAGGCCAGAAAAAATCATGAAAATCGGCTAAGTCCCAAGTCCAGGAAGTAGGGACAGTAGAGACATCTGGGCGCGAACCGGCCGAAAGGCCGCCAGGCGGTCTGCGCAGCATTTGGGACATCCGGGCCAAAGGGACGCGCGGGACGCGGAAATCTGAACTGGCCGAAAAGTGGAAAAAATTGACTAACTGTTGAAATAGGCAGTCTGGGACATCTGGACAATTAGTACGCGGAGGATGCAAGTCGGCCGAAAATACTTAAGGCAGCCCGGAACAGTTGGGCCGAAGCGGGACAAGAGTACGCGAACCGGCCGAACCGGCCGAATCGGAAAAATTTGTCCCAGACAGTCCGGAAGCAAATGGGACATCTTTGCCGCGGGGATGCGAAGGACGCGAAACAGCCTGTTCGGCTGAAACGAGAAACTTCAGCGAAAGTACGCCGGGGACGTGAGGGTCGCGAAAATCCGAAGCGGTCGAACGAAAAGGAGAAAAGTCAACATTTGACGCGTGAAACTTCAAACATCCATAACTTTTGACTCCGAGCTCCGATTTTCATAAAATTTGACTTTCTAGAATGAGCACGACGTCCTCTACGGCACAATATAAAAATATAGCCAACACCACGCCATCATTTATAATGTGAATAAAATGAATGGGAGACATAGTGACAGGGATACCATTCACCAGATGTTTAATATTATAATCTACGGGACCAGTCACCAACATAAATTCCTAAATATTTTTTGCAGCACTTACCAAAAAAATACCAGACGAAGTAATAGCAATAATAATAATAGCTAAATATCTAAATATGATAAAAAAAAAAGATCTTTATAAATACCTTCTTCCCTTCACAATGTGCCCAACATGGGTTAACTCTGTATCAATGCTACCACCGCCTGCGGGCCACTTCAGCTGGTTGCAAATCTCATCCAGACAGAACACAGATAGCATGAGAAGACTGGAAAGGAATGAGAATGGACACAGATTTCCAAAGGGAATTTACCCTCCATACCTCGGATGGTTTCTTCTTTCAACATTTCGAAAATCTTGAAACCAACTTGACTCCCTCAATCTAATCCAGATATGGCCCAGCATGCAATATTAATTACCTGTTATGCATGTATATTCTGACGGTCACTGAAAATGGTTATTTAGTAAAGCAACAGCGTGGGATAAGTCATAGACTGATCCGAAAAGAGATGCACCCCCACCTGTCACGCGGTGAATGGAAAAGAGCAGTATCGGCCTGAATATACTATAAATATCGTAGACAGTGAAGTCTCCTGAAATATTTATTTTCACTAATTATCTAACTTGAAGATGAAAAATCACCTTGATGTGATCGATTTCTAGATGGGATGAGTAGGTAAAAATATCAATATAGGGGTATTTAAAATAATTCCTAAGGAATGCGATCATAGAAAATGGAAACGTATCATTCTCCTCCATGTTTCTTGCAAAATTCTTGTCAAAATTTTTGCTAGACTAGGGAGAACAATCATTTTAGTCTACCCAGAAAAGTTTTATGGAATGTTGGTATATTTTCGATAATTTAATTACTATATAGGAAGGAAATTCTGTTATGGAAAAGAAAGCTGCATGGCCCACCTAGAATCACGCGAGTGAATGGAAAATGCCTCATGCGTAATAAGTTATTGATATTTAATTTACTGTTATCATTGCTACAATGAGATATACCTATAGAACAAATTTTAGCTACCCAGAAAAGTTTTATGGAATGTTGGTATATCGATAATTTAATTACTATATAGGAAGGAATTCATTCTGTTATGGAAAGAAACAGAATGCTGGCCTTTCTAGAAAATTTTTTTATTTATTGTTTTTACGGAGTAATATGCCTCATGCGTAATAAGTTATTGATATTTAATTTACTGTTATCTTGAATGGAGATAACCTTAATCACATTTCAAAATAGCTCAAAATTTAAAAATCCTTTTATCATTCCCCCCAGGGTGATTTTGATAACATGCATCAGAAGGAATCCCAACAGGTTGATAAAATGGAAGAAATAAAAAAAAAAATGCGGTTGCAGGACTGTTTTGAGGGATTTCGGGGTCTAAAGGGCTCGGTTGGTACCAGTTCGGGTTGAGCTAAGGTTCATCGTATCAAATCTTGGAGGCCAGAAAAAATCGTGAAAATCGGCTAAGTCCCAAGTCCAGGAAGTAGGGATAGTAGAGACATCTGGGCGCGAACCGGCCGAAAGGCCGCCAGGCGGTCTGCGCAGCATTTGGGAAATCCGGGCCAAAGGGACGCGCGGGACGCGGAAATCCGAACTGGCCGAAAAGTGGAAAAAATTGTCTAACTGTTGAAACAGGCAGTCTGCAGACATCTGTCACAATTAGTACGCGGAGGATGACAAGTCGGTCGAAAATACTTAAGGCAGCCCGGAACAGTTGGGCCGAAGCGGGACAAGAGTACGCAATGTTGGTACGAATCGGAAAAATTTATCCCAGACAGTCAGGAAGCAAATGGGACATCTGGGCCGCGGGGACGCGAAGGACGCGAAACGGCCTGTTATGACCGAAACGGAAAACTTCAGCAAAAGTACGCCGGGGATGTGAGGGGCGCGAAAAGCCGAAGCGGCCGAAGGAAAAGGAGAAAAGTCAACATTTGACCCGTGAAACTTCAAACGGCCATAACTTTTGACTCTGAGCTCCGATTTTCATAAAATTGGACTTTCTGGAACGAGCACGACGTCCTCTACGGCACAATATAAAAACACAGTAAACACCACGCTGTCGTTTATAATGTAAATAAAATGAATGGGAGACATAGTGACAGGGATACCATTCACCAGATGTTTAATATTATAATCTACGGGACCAGTCGCCAACATAAATTCCTAAATATTTTTTGCTAAATAATATTTTTTGCAATAATAATAATAGCTAAATATCTAAATATGATTAAAAAAAAAAAAAAAGATCTTTATAAATACCTTCTTCCCTTCACAATGTGCCCAACATGGGTTAACTCTATATCAATGCTGCCACCGCCTGCGGGCCATTTCAGCTGGTTGCAAATCTCATCCAGACAGAACACAGATAGCATGAGAAGACTGGAAAGGAATGAGAATGGTCACAGATTTCCAAAGGGAATTTACCCTCCATACCTCGGATGGTGTCTTCTTTCAACATATCGAAAATCTTGAAACCAACTGGACTCCCTCAATCTCATCCAGATATGGCCCAGCATGCAATATTAATTACCTGTTATGCATGTATATTCTGACGGTCACTGAAAATGGTTATTTAGTAAAGCAACAACGTGGGATAAGTCACAGACTGAACCGAAAAGAGCTGCACCCCACGTGTCACGCGGTGAATGGAAAAGAGCAGTATCGGCCTTCAATATACTGTATAAATATCGTAGACAGTGAAGTCTCCAGATGAAATATTTATTTTCACTAATTATCTAACTTGAAGATGAAAAATCACCAGACGAAGTAATAGCAATAATAGATGGGATGAGCTAAATATATAAATATGATAAAATAAAAAAAAGATCTTTATAAATACCTTCTTCCCTTCACAATGTGCCCAACATGGGTTAACTCTGTATCAATGCTGCCACTGCCTGCGGGCCACTTCAGCTGGCTGCAAATCTCATCCAGACGGAACAAAGATAGCATGAGAAGACTGGAAAGGAATGAGAATCGACACAGATTTCCAAAGGGAATTTACCCTCCATACCTTGGATGGTTTCTGTTATCTAAAATTCACCCCCAAGGTAATTTTGATAACATGCAAGCAATTATATTGATTCAGGGCAAAAAGTCATGTTTCTAGGGTCCCCTCATATTTGTCTAACTCCCCTGTCCAAGAGGAAGAGAGTAAGTTCTGAGAAAATGCAAAAAAAAAAAAGGTTCACGAAGGCAAATGGGTCGATCCAGGGAAAATCGTGAAAATTGGCTAAGTCCTGCTCAAGGTCGCCTCCGGGACATGTGGGACAGAAAGGCGCGAACCGGCCAGTTCGGCCGAAATCAGCACAAACAGTCTGAAATGTAGCAGGGAAAAATGGGACAAAAGTACGCGGCGGGCGTGAAAAGCCGATCTGGCTGAAAGAGGAAGAAAAATTGGCTAAGTGTTGCTCGGGACGTTTGGGACAAAAAGACCCGAACCGGCCGAAATAAGCACAGACAGTCAAAAAAGGATTGGGACATCTGGGCCAAAAAGGCGCGAAGCGGCCGAACCGGGCGAAAAAGGTTGAGTCAGTCCGAAGGCAAATGGGACAAGCGCGACAGATGGACGTGAACCGGCCGAACCGGCCGAAATCAGTCAAGGCAGTCCAAAAACAAAGCGGGCCAAGTGGAACAAAAATGCACGAACCGGCCGAATCGGCCGAAATCAGTCAAGATAGCACTAATCAAATGGGACATCCGGGACAAATGGAGCCGAAGGAGCCGAGGACCAATCAGATCATGACACGCGTCGCAGTAGGAAAAGTCAACGTTTGGTCCGGAAACTTCGAACGGCCATAACTTTTGACTCCGAGCTCCGATTTTGATAAAATTGGACTTTCTGGAATGAGCACGACGTCCTCTACGCCACAATATAAAAATATAGCCAACACCACGCCATCATTTATAATGTAAATAAAATGAATGGGAGACATAGTGACAGGGATACCATTCACCAGATGTTTAATATTATAATCTACGGGACCAGTCACGAGCACGACGTCCTCTACGCCACAAAAACTGGATTTCTTATTTTTAATGAGGGTAGATATATTTAAATAAAAGAAACATATTCCTCTCCAGTCAATCAATGCTCATTCCCGTCAAATGACAGAAAACGCCTGCCAGGCCCAAAATAGCTGCCCGCACTCAGAAGGCCATAACTTTTGCATTTCTCAACGAAATCGCACAAAATTGGTACCTTTGTAATCGTGGTTCCGAGCCCGACACACAACAATCAAGAAATTCTAGATTTTATCAGAAATTGATCGAGATTTTTAAGAAAACGTGGCCGGGTTCAAAACAGTGTTTTATTTGGTAGCTGGGAGTGCAATTAAGAGGCATGGTCATCATTCCTTCTCTGCTGCAGCACATGGGACAGTATGGGGAGCCTTTTGCAAGTAATGTATACACATTCCACTCAATTTAATGCCTCTTACAGGTGGTTGAAGGATAGATTTCGGGATTTCTTTTTTCCCTTCTCTTTTCCTTCTCATTTTCTATAAATTGGAGTGTTGGGCTCATTGTAAAGGAGAGAGTTTTTGGGTAACAAAGCTCTGTCAAAATTTCGTTGTGAAGCCAGTGTGTTGCAGGCCCTTGTAGTGGACTCCTTGCATGGTGATCTAGGCCCTTATCTTGTAATAGATTGAACTGCGCATATCATGAAGCAATAAAATATCAAGTTTGTGGATACATCTTACCCCTGCTGTGTTTCCTTGCATTCTTCTTGCCCATTTAATCTTTTCTCCAGAGTATATTGGTGTCTATTTATTATGTTCTTGCAGGAATTCATTATCATTGTGTGTGCTTGGAATATTGCTGTGAATGCTTTTGTTGGATTATTGGTGAACTGTCATCACCTCTTCTAGTGTGCACTTTGCCTCTGTATTTTCACACATTTAGAGACTACTCTCCCATCCTCCTTTCTGGTGTATCACCGCTTTAGTGTAGGCTTTTCATTTATGTATTCTCTTTCCCTGGTCCCTTAGAAATTTAGATTAGAACGTATAGCTTATCCTGCATTAGAGTAGATTGTGGCAGGTAGTTTAGGAGCAAGAACCAGCTTTCTCTGGAGGTCTATCTCGAGTAGCAAGTCCCACAACTTGGAGATAGTACCCATGTTATCCAATCACACTGTGAGTTCAAATACATGCATAGGGGTGCTGTGATTCGGTGATAATAGTTCTGGCACGCCCGGTGGGACATTAGAGGTCTTCACTTTCATTGCAACAAGATTGATGTGCACTTGTTGTAAGTTCCATTTTTGAAGGAGCTTTAAAATTGCACATTTGGCGACTCCAAAAGAGGCATAATCTGCTGGTTTCTGTAGTCCAATCCTGACAAATTTATGAGAAGAATACAGACCAGGTCAAGAACTAGGGAGGAAGGATTGTTTGTTTATCTGCATCTATCTCCAGGTAGAGAAAGAAGGGGAAGAAGAGCTCAAAGATCTACGTCTCCACCTATAGAACGTTGTCTACACCTCCACCTGGTAGACCTTTTCTCGCATCAACAAGGGTTTCTCAGGCCAATCAAATGGTGTAACCATAAATCCCCTTGTCAATTTCACTGGCAGGCAGCCCACTTGCCCTCAATGCACAGAATCCCGTTCCAATTTCAGAATTGAAGAACATTCCACTTTTTTCACTGGAGAAAATAATACCACTCTTGGTATCATGTCAAAGACATTGCTCACGTCTTGCAATCCATAGATAAATTTGAAAATAGGATGTGGCTGTCAACAACTGCTGGCATCATCTTCAAGGGAAGGCATGCAATTGTTCAGAAGCCTTGAAAGTGGTTCTATCAGAATGGAATCAGTTATGCATAGTTCTCGCATGAGCAGTTTGGAGAGAAGGGGGACAACTTGTTCTTCTAGAACATTGACAACTATCAAGAGAGCTCTCAATAGCAGCTGATGACTTCAACTTCAGATTTTCAAAGGTTCTTTTGGGTAGGATTCCAATGGCAGTCAGTCCAACAGCAGAGGTGCTTTTTCTATACGATCTTAAGCTTTGAACTCTGATATTTCGCTTGTTTATTCAATCTATGGGAGGCACAACCTTACCTGCTTCTTATAAGCAATTGCCATTAGGGCCTAAAAACCTGTCTTATTCCACTGGCAAGCTACTCCCAGGCCCCCAATGCAATTATACCGCCAGTTTGAGACCCATAGTACAGTCAAGCACCTTTCTTAGCTCCTATTCCCCTCCTAGAAATCAAGTTCAAATGAAGCGTCCACTCATCTCTCAAGTGCCCCCAACTGGCTTCAAGAGTTATAAACAATGCAAAATTTAGTTAATGAGCTGGTCACACTCAAGCTACATCAAGCTCAAAGTTGTTCGACCTTCTATCCCTCAAGCTCAACCAAATAGGCAACCATATCAACTCAAGACCACCCCATCCAGCTGCAAATCAGAATCAGGAAGGCCTCCTGCCAACGCCAGAACCATTTCAGCCCTATAATCCCAATTTGCATCTGCATCCAGCTTGGTCCACTCCAAAATAACATGCCCAAGAATATGATTGGTGTTTTTTCCTTGCAGTCAGCCACATAACCAATCAATGGGCTTTAAACGGCCGCATTAATCAGCTCTAATGGTGCAAACAACGATTGGTGGGTCTGCCACAAGAGCCCAACCACGACGAAAGACGAGCAGCAGGGGCACCTCAGCGGGACATCTCCGAACGAAACTACTCTTGTCAATTGCAGGCTGAGATTTCTGTGGTATGAACAAATACCAATCTCAAAGTTTTTTCAACGCCAACACAAGGTCAAAGAGGAGAAATTTGGGTGAAGGACAACCATTAGATCCGAGTAATCACACCTTCTGTCTACCATCCACAAGTTGCTGGCAAGCAAACTGTAGTTCCAACCTGCAAGGCATCCAAACTCAAGCTCCTAAACTGATCAGATGCTAGCTCTGCACTCAGTTGCAAGGACGAATGGTGCGCCAATGGACAACAGAAGGGATCTTCATCTCCCTTTAGTATCATTGATATCATATGAATAAACAACTGTACACATATCCATGTGGGAATCACTATCTATCCCAGACAGAGAGATTTGCTACAAGCGCCATGAGTATTGTTTCACTTCAATCAACATGTCCAAATGCAAGAGAAGGTACTCACAATGCCGCCCGCCTGAAGGGGAATATGGAGGACATCAAGGAAAATGTTGAAAAGCCCCTCCATTTTATGTTTTCATTTGACATAGGAGATAAGATGGTGCATATTGCATGGATTGACTCTGGGGGCAGTCGTTCTTAATGCCAAAACAAATACTTGATCAGCTAGGAACTCCAATATGAATTCGTCTCCAAGGTGTTGCAATTAGACGGGACAACAGTGACAACGGTTGGAGGGAGTAATAAAGGTTTGATCCTCACACTACCGACACGCATGTCAAATGTAGTAGTGGCAATATGTGTCAGTCATAGACCTGTCCACCCTCTTTCTTGGTGCTTGTTCAAAGAGACTCAACTGCTAAAATCGGAGGCTATCTTTCAGCGGATTGGTCCGCACATGTTTTCAAGAACAAGATATATGGAACCAAAGCCACAATTAGGTCCTGACCCTTTGCAAACTTTCACATTGAGCCTTACACTCCAAGCTAAATAATACCTGTTCAACTTTTGATCAGGAATATTAATCCAGCACTGTGAAGGCCTCCACCCCGGTTGGAAAGCATACCAGATTTGACTCTTTTTATGAATGGTCAAGCAGGTGCATGATTTTTGATCCTTATCAAGAGTAAAAGATCAGCTAGGATTTTATTGCATACATGAAGGAATCACACCTCTTCTAGCATCACCAGCCAGATCATAAGGACAAAGAATGAAGTAATGGCAATTGTTCTTTGATGGGTCAGATAGACAAGGTCGGGAGGAGGAGCTAGCTCATTTCCCGCAAGTTATAAGATATATCAGCCTTCCATTTCCAGTTTTTTCCTGTTCAAACAACACAGCTGAGTATGAATCCTTAAATTCATGGACTGCACTGGGCAAAGAAGAAAAGCACGGATTTACAAGTGTTTGGTGATAGTGAGCTGATCATAAACCAGTCCAAAGGAAAAATGCTGCCAAAAATGATTTGTTGAGAACTATAAAAATTGGGTATGGGATCTTATTGAAGATTTTGAAGCTTTTATCATCATTTTCCATCCAAGAAAAAAGAATGAAAGCGCTGACATGCTGGCAACCATTGGGGCTTGCGTTTGATGTTGTAGAAAGTAATCAAAAGGGAGAAAAATCACTTGTCCCATATCAAAGTGTGTTGTGAGACCATCTGGTCCAGATAACAACACAAGTTGGGCAAGTCTTTTCGAATGATCAGCAAATTGGTTATTTCCTACAAGAAGAAGCTGAGTTCTCCATGAAAATCAACAAGCTGGAGCAGCATATGGTGGACCAAGTGGTGCAGCTGAGGACTAACAAACTGCCAAAAGGCCTCATAACCTTAGAAATCAATCTATCACCCAATGATTATTTTCCGGAAGGAGTAAGGCAAACATTCAATAAAGGTGAAGATTCATAGCCTAATCTTAGTAGATGAAGGCAAGACATTACCACAAACTGCAAGTAAGTACTTCACAAGAGAATCTGAGTTTTTTTTTTTTCAAGCTTGTCAAGAATCCCAAAAAAAATGTCTTTGCTTGGACTTACAAAGTTGTAAGAGGTTTCAATCCAAGAGTTGGCACACGACTATTAGTTGGATCCGGAATCCAATCCTGTTAGGCACAAGCAAAGGCCATGAATCCTCATATCGAGCCCTCATGATAAAAGAGTAGCAGCTCATTCAGGCCAGTATCATCTTCCCCATCAACACTTCAAAGTTGGTTGCAAAACTTTGTGCCGGTAAAAGAGAAACGAGAAATAAATTTGGTGTGGACTTTTCGGCGATCGAAATAGAGGCATCACTCAAGGATCAATCCGCCTTCCTCAATGAACAAATATTAGCAGGTGTAGGGTCTAGTTCATACAAGGTTTTCATTGTTAGATGGATATTCAGGCTCTAATCTAATAATGTGAAAGCATAAGATCAATTCAAACGGCCTTCACTACAAAATGGGGCAAGTATGGCTTACAAGAAGATGCCATTTGGACTGTCAAATGCTGGAGCATAAAAATCATTTCAGGCCCGCTAATGGCTATGCGTTCAATAGGCTTGTCAACAAGATAGTCTGGATACCTGGATTAATCACACTATCTTCTCAAGAATGTCGGCAGACCATCTCTTTCACCTCAGGCAAGTATTTTTCAAAGGTGTAGAAGGTTTTGGAGTGTCATTGAATCTAAAGAAGGTGTATTCTTGGCACACTAAGGCAAACTGTTGGGGTCCACTTGTCTCTATGGAAGGGCTACCAATTGGATCTGAAGGGTTGAAGCATCCGAGCGCTTCCATTAGCCCACACCACAAGCCATCTCTCCAAAGATTCTTAAGGAGAGGAAGGATAAACTTTGTCCGTAGATTTGTGGCCTATTTTGCACTCTTTTTTGAAGCCTCTAAGATGATGTTGAGAAGATTCGGCATTCAATGGACAGCAGAAGGCAAGAGAGCTTTGAAAATTCAGCTGCAAGATCACAAAGCCTCCAACTCT